>CAXKVX010004445.1:0-16978 GCA_964058865.1 Eleocharis quinqueflora
CCATGAACAAGCTAACATAACCAAGGCTGACGAGCACTTGCGGGATGCACGCTTGGAGGCCATGCTAAATATTGTCGACGACATCAAGTCTCGCCTCCTTGAATCGAATGTCGCAGAGAAGAAAGAATCTCGAACAAGCGAGCTACGTCGATGCTCATCAAGCATTGCAACCGCCTCATCTAGTACCTCGACTGCTCTTATGCAAGTACCAGCTAGTAAACCCCTAGACCCTCCTCCCACAAAAGAACACACCGCAAAGACAAAGCCGCCGAGCCTCTTCTTGATCACTCCCCCCAGTTCACCCTCTTCACATCCGCATAAAATTATGACTCCTCCGATATCCCCAAAGCCACGACGGGCACCTCCTCCATTATCTGTGCCGGCAAAGGCACCATTTCAAGAAATGAGCTCTAACAACTATGATGCCATTGTGCAAGAGAACACCCAACTAAAACGCAAGCTAGCATCTGCTTTGGTGGCACGCGACAGTGCAGAGAAGGTATGCAAGACTATTTACAAAGACACTGAGTCAGTCACCAGAGAGCTCCATTGGAGAATGGGCCAACTGGAGGAGGCGAACGAAACGGTTAAGTATCTATCAGCGCTGAACCAGCGATTATATAACAAGGTATCGGGTCAGGGTACGGTGGAGGGTCTGACAGAGGAGTTAGTGGCGAGGAACAAGGAGTTGATGCAACGAATAGAGAAGGCCAGAGAGGAGTACAATGCTATATTAGGGACCGTGAAGGAGGGATTAGAACTTAATAGAAGGTTGGCACTTGAGATGGAATCATGTATTGATATGTTGTGTAAGGTGCGCACTGAGAGGGGAAAGGAAGTCGACATACCTCATTTTTTTAAGATGAAGAAAATAATGGGGAAGCTAGAGCGATATCTCACTAGTTGGCAGGTCAGACTAAGGGACACTCCCTTGAAGAACATTGATTGAAAAATTGTGTGTGTACCGATAGATGAATTCTTGAGGAAGCCAAGTATTGTTAATTTTCTCAATGGAAGTGTGTTTTGTTGGAGGCAGAAATGTTGCTTAATTCGGCCTTATGCTAATGCTCGGGCAAAATTAATATATTAAATGAAAAGACAGGATTTTGTTTCCATAATTATGTAGATATATATGTAATGATATTGTTTTCTTCATTTTGAATGCTGCAAAATTAGTCGCCAAGACTAATTGTTAGACATCAATCAATTTTTATATTCATATGAAGGTAATTCAGTATTGGTGTGCAAGGAATAGAAATTTCTGTACAATATCGGAAACATTTTTCAATCTCTGAAGATTTCTTTTTATAATTGAGATGTCTTTTGTAGAAATATAAAATTACAAAAGACATCTCAATTATATTTCTACAAAAGACATCTCAATTACTAAATCAGGATATGGTTGGAAAGAAAAAAAATGTTGGAATTCCAATTTTCTTTCACCAATCATCATCAACATGACAGCATATCAAAATGAAATACATTTTTAGTGTCAAATATGATAGTATTGAAAGACATAATTTGAAAATCTATACTTATATATCTCTTGTGACATCATTATAACAAACTCCTCTCAATTACATTTTGTGAAACCCAAAAAAAAAAAAAAATCATTAAGTAATTGTATTTCTCTTTTTAATCACTCACTCAAAGAATTCCAAATTCTTGTACCTCAAAATACACTGTATCAAAATAATTGGCGATAAAATCATATAAAAAAATTGAATTAAGTTAAAACACTAATTTCTAAAGTGTGTAAAAATACTTGAAATTTTAGGAAAATCACAAAGTTAAAAATATTATGAATTTACTCATAATAAATCACTCAATTAAATAATTTTTAAATGCTGCTTCAAATTTGTTTAACGAGTCATATGACTCATTTAAAGAACAAATCAACTCATCATAAAATAGACTACAAACAAGTCTTTAAAACAAGAGCCCAAAAATGTGCTAATAGGCCAACGAATTCGAAGCTAAACGCGAACCCCCTTTTGTGACCCATCGGGTCATTTTCCCACCTAGCACCAATGGGTTGTGCAAAGGAATTCGCAACAGACGTCACAGAAAATCGTCAAATCTTCTACACCTCTCTGTCTTGATGATCTGGATCGAGTATTGGCGTAACGGGTCTAATGCAACCCAAACGGGTCGAACGTCTCTCTTAACTGCAGAGGCCCACACCGATGACTACGCGGAAACGTTCACTCCCTTCCCCTCTTTTTCCTCCCTCTTTTTTCGCGTCACCTCTCTCCTTCCTTCTCTCTCTCTCTCTCTCTCTCTCTCCCCCTCTCTCTCTCTCTGCGCCACCTCATATCTAACCCATATCCATCATTACACCTAGGACACTATTCCAACCCACTATCCCTCTTTTGCTTTGATTTCTTTCCCTGCCGACACAGCTTCCATCAAATCATCCCTCTTTAATTAATACTTCCTAGGGATTTATTACTTACCCACTACCTTTTTCCTTTATGTCACTTAAACGCATGAAAGCGCATGCGCTGCACTTGTGTAATTCTTCTCCCTGCAACGTTACTCATAGATACACGCGCAAGTTCCTGGAATTTTATTTGACTCTATGAATCAACTCTACAATGTTTACTTGCTCTCTCTCTCCCTGTCACTCACGACGTCTCTCTCTCTATTTTCGATTTGTTCTTCGTTTCTCTCTCCAGTACCACTCCATCTCTCTCTCCCGCCTTAATAACCCTCTAAGATGTCTTCTCTTAGTACTCTCTCTGTGACAATGTCACTCTCGGTTCCTTTTTCCCTCATTCCCGTTGGCTCTCGCTGCACGACTCCTCTCGGGCATTCCCTGAAAATCTCTGCTCCTGTCTCTCTCGTTCTTTCTCACTGTCACGTCTCAAGACTTTTACCCTCGACCACCACCTCAGCTTCTCTCTGGCTATAAAACACGACCCTATGCCTCACTTTCCCCTCTCTTCGTTTAACTTACTCATGTGCTGAGTAGTAGCCACTATAGTAGATTGCTTACTTGTATTCTTCTATAAATTGAACAAAGACAAGAAAAAGGGGGGAAAGGAGAAGGCTTGTAGAGGTGGTGGTGCACTGTCTCGTTGCCTCTGTCTCGTATTGCTCCCTTACCCCTTTCTGGTAAACGCAACAACCCTCTAGCACGATTTGCTTTTGTTGTGATTTGCTTGTGTTATTTGTACTGATTGCTTGTTGTGCCTTGCTTTGTGTTATTTGTACTGATTGTTTGCTCATGCCTGTTGTTACTTACGAGCATTGTGCTGCTCTGAGCTGTGACTTGCTTATTTGGGTTCTTGATAGTATTACTGGCACCACCCTTAACTGTGCTAGGACTCGGGTGCCAGTACAGTGACATTGGGCTAACAGTATGTCACTACTTGCGTTTGCCTAATGATTTGCCTGTCCGGGTATGGAATAATTAGAGGTATTTTCGTTAAGAGTTGGCTTACCGATAGAAATAGACTTTACATGTGAATTGTGCCTATTGAGGATGAACATCGGGTTGGGATTAATTATTGGGGGCCATGTTAACTTGTAGTGTTCTGGTTACATGGGTTGCTGTTAACCTAAGCCTGCTAGTACCAGTCTGTACCAGCACCAGTGTCCCTTGCTGTTGTTGTTGATCCTTGCTATGATTTATGATGTGTAGTCGTGAGGGTTGAAACTGGACCAGAGGTAATGATTGGCCCAGTAAAGGTACTATGCATTACGAAATTATATTGGGCTTTAAATGGACCTTTAGAAACAGAAAACTGGGCATTTGGGCTTATAAGCAAATGAACCCTTAAAACAAATCAAAAACAGGTACTACAAGGATAAAATTGAAAGGTTCATGATTAATATATAGTTCTAAGTATTTTGGGCTTGGGCCCTGTTTGGGCCGAATTGGTATAAACAGATATTACACAACGGTGGCCCTACCCATAATACTTAGTAACTAGACCCAAGAGAATAAAGGACCGAGAAAGGTATTAAATTGGGAGATGACGACTAAAAGTCCGTGCAGCACGAGCTACGGCTATGATGCACGAGTACGGACTTCTGATCCCACAGGATTAACACCAAAAATAAAATGTAAATTAAAAATTGGACCAACTTGTGTTTCCTTGTGTTTTGTATATTTTCTGTATTCTTCTATATTATATGTAGCACAATACTAAAGCGAATAATATACGATATAGATATATAGTTAAGGTAGGTGGATTAGGTACGTTGACGTTAGTTGACAAATGATTTTAGGAATTGGATATTATACGCAACGATCTAATTAATAGTTAAGTATATATCTATTTGGTATGAGTATAATAACACGATAAAACATGGACAAATTGAATATAACATGTTATATTTAAATTGACAATAAATTATCACACCAACGAAATTTAGACTAAGTAATATTATATACATATTAGTATATATTGATCAATTTCTCTATATCGTATCAAATACAAGACACATCTAGTTACATCTAAAAATGACTTAGTAATAAATTGAATAAGGTAATATGTATTTACCAGTTTCTCAATAAACACAATACTAATATGCACCTATAAATATTAGAATATTTTATTTTCTTCTTTGCTTAGTTTAACTAAAAAGTCCAAGTTAAAAATGGTTGGATTTATAACATGCTTTCATCGTGTTGTTCTTTATTGATGTTATGTAGAATATCGACATGACGTCAAATAATTAATGGGATTAGTATTACACCTAGATTAACACAAGAATTAAATAAATTAATAAGAACCTATAACTCTCACACTCACCGTGCAGCAAGGACACTGTACGGGAATTGACTAAGTAGAAATAACAAGTAAATTAAGTTAGGAGCATCAAGAACGTCTCAAACGCCTAGATTCTTAAACTCAATTGTTCGAATCTAACTAAATACAACTCGATCGCTAAACTAGGAGATTTAGCCGACTCGTATCCACTCGCGGGAGACGAGGCCGTTACTGACGCTGCCGACGCTGACACAGGCGCGGACGCTTCAGAGCTACCCCCGGAGTATAGTCGACCTTGCGTACCGCTCCAGCTATCTCAGGTGTGGTTCCTGGGGTTTATATCCCTTTCCTTTATAATTAGGACCTACCAGACTTACCCAAACTGAACTGCGGTACCAATTTACCAAGAACTATTAATCAGGCCCGTAGAACTTGAACTGTCATGTTTGCATACCGGTAACTGTACCATAAATGAAGACCAACCTGCATTGCATGTCATTTGCACAGCATAATTGCATGTAAGATCCGATATACGGATCGTATAGGTTATTAGCATACTTATAGGTAGAATGCGTATTGTATACTATATGTATTTCGTCGGGAGTGATGAGTGTCGGGCCGGTGAGGCTTAGATTGGATGTAGTCTGAGGGCATCGTGGAGTGAGTATGTGTCATGGTGTCTGACATAGCCCATGGGATACTCTCAACGGGATGTCCTTAAGGACATTCGACTATTCCTCACCAACGATAACCATCTCTTGATGGCTCGTAGTGCCAGTTGAGAGTTTCTCTTATCAAGATCCTTATTAATAAATAATATTATAATATCTCCTCAACTGAGTGATTAAGGTTCGGTTTCTCAGTTTAGAGTATGCGTGTCATATGTGAAGTATTGGAGCTATTCCGTTCTCTATTATATTATTCCTTAGCCGATATTTCGGGATCTCCTAATATTCGAAGGTCTTCCTCCTTTGGCCCCTGGTTGGTACAGAGGAAGTCAGGGGCTCCCCTTGGCTTTAACTAGTACAGAGAGTTCCCTTTTATTATATTCTTTTCAAACGGGTAGTCGGTTCCTTATTTCTATATGACGGCTGAGACCGAGTGTTTCTTTGTATTTTTCTCTTTCTGTGAGGGTAGGCGTCTCGGTTCGCTCTATGACCGAGTGTGTGCTTTCTGTAGCCGCTCATGCTTTTACCAGGGCATTTCGTTCTGAAAACTCAGAATTAAGTTAGATTGGCGGCGCGATCCCGTGACCCATCTAACGACACCCTTAGATTGGCGGCGCGATCCCGTGACCCGTCTAAGGGGGCGAATCCTGATGTCCTACACCCGGGGTTTTAAATTGATAATTCATTCCTTGCTCGGGAGATTTGAAAACATTCCTTACTATGTATATGCATACTATCCCTCATATATCTTTTGGGTTTATTTTTCGTATCGTCTTATTTAGATAAGCTACCAACTAATTGGAAGTATGGTTGACTTACACTTAATTAGGTGTAGTGAAATTTAATATAAGTAGGTTTCTAAATGTCTATGGTCCAAATCGAATCGGATATAAACCCAAAGGCTGGACCTTAATCCACACTGAGATTTTATCTCACGTTCCACGGTTGGTTGTGGGGTCCAGGTAAGGAGCAGGAGTCATTTTGAAGTCCAAGAGGAGCGCGCTAGGATGGACTCCCGGTGCCTTCCGTTTTGTAGACCTCCAGTCTGTTTTGTCCCTTATATTTCATTTGATTAGGAGTGGTTTGTAGTAGGTTAGCGAGGATCGGACTCACATCCTTGATGAGATCGATCTCTTTGTATGTATTTTACATTTCTTTAGCTTCCGCTGTAAATTTTGTAAAAGGGCACCGTTATATATATATATACATATTTGGTTGTTGGATGTTCATGTATTGTGTTCACTGTGTGTGCTGTTCCTCTATTTATATAAAATTAGTTAATATCACCTTGTTTCTATAATAATAAATTAAGTCTTTCGTGTACTTGTAAACAAGTACACGTGACGGGATTAACACCCCTAAGCTACTCAATATTTCTGGGGTGTGACACATTTATTACCGTAACTAACTACAGCTTCAAATTATACAATTGCCCTTAAACAGACCAACTTCTACTTTTGGAAAATTTAGTATGAAAGTAATAGAGAAAATTAGAGTTCCTTTGTTGAGGCCTTGAATAGACTTAAAATTATGAATAGGATGGGACTCATATACTGATACATCTCTTGCTTTTCAAAACTTTTCAAACAATTTGAAAATTATAAATCAGATTTCATCTCTGAATGGGACAAATTTCAAGCTATGAGAAAACAATTTGAGCTTATTTCTGAGTATGATTGTGCACTACGTTATGATCGCGCAAATTCAACTGATAAGGATGGGGTGGGAACGCCACAAGAGAAAGTTGGCATTGAGGAATGATAACATAACGATAGGATGTGCATCATGATTATGAAGATGACAATACATGAAACACTTCAAGGTTGTATGCATAATAAAGAGTTTGACGCTAAAGAATACCTAACTGCCCTAGAAGAAAAGTTTGTCATGAGTAAAATGACACAAATTCTACACTCATGATCAAACTTAATACTTTAAAGTATAAGGGAAAAATTAGAATTAGAGAGCACATCATTGAGATGATTAACACATCTACACAATTGGCACCTGTGCAGAACATATTTGTGCATTTATGCTCTACATATGTACATTATTTCACCAATTCTATAATATTTGCATACATTCAGTGAGTCGGGTTAAAATCCGGGCCAAACTGGGCTTTGCAGGCTGGTCCTAAGCCAAATCGGACTTTACAGGTCGGTATCAAGTCAAACCGAGCTTTACAAGCCGGTACCAACCCAAATCGGGCTTTACATGCTGGTACGAAGCCAAATCGGGCTTTACAGACCGGTACCACGCCAAATCGAGCTTTACATGCCGATACCAATCCAAACCGGACTTTATAGGCCGGTACCAAGTCAAATTGGGCTTTACATGCCGGTACCAAGCCCCACACCGGGCAGTGCCAAGCCCTACCGGTCGGTGTCGTGCCTATGCAGGCCGATGTCATGTCCCACTGACCGATGCCGTGCCTTGTCAACCTCCCAACCGGCCGATGCCACCCCCTGCAGGTAGATGCCAGCCCACACCGGTCGGTGCCAGTAACCCCACCGGCCGGTGCCGGCCTTTTTTTAACCCCCTATACAAATTAATAACATAATTTCTTATAGATTTTAACCTTTTTTAATTGAGAACCGTAACACAAATTATTATTTGCGTTAATTAATTCCTAACCAATCCTAAAAGATCTAAATTCATAAATATTTGGATCGGGTTGGTTGTCAGGTCGGTTCAGAACTTCAGATGGTTCAGTTTACAGCCCTAAATAAGACCATGTCATTACTCATTCGTATAAAACATTGTACATATTTAGACTTCAACTAAAGACATTTCTTTACAATATTTAAATTAGATGATTCAAACCCTTTTCATCTTAAAAAAAAAAATTCACGCATGAACATAATGCACTCTGCTTCGGGCTGAGAAAAACACACTCTCCCAAGAGGACACAGCACTTTATTGCACAAAACAGCTGTGCATGTATAACAAACCCAGGAGAGCAATTACAGTGGAACAAAACAGCTGAACGAAACAGCAACCCACCTCTGTTTCACCTTCCTTCAAAACACCATGTGGCACCATCCTTCAAAGCCACGTCTCAATTTTTCTCAACTCACCTTGTCTTTTCTACAAATGCCAACAAAAGACTAATATGTTTTGTTCCATGCTAACAAAGTCCACTGCGTGATCTCACGTGAATCTCTCTGCACATTTTGCACATCAAGGTCATTATAACCCTGTATGGCTATGGGCTGTAAAGCATAGAAAGAGATCGAACCCCTATTATATATACATGAACAACCATATTAATTTCAGACAACGATTAAGAGAGCATTGAATCAGACTAGCTAGCTAGTGTTTCACAAAAACAAATTTAGTGAAGAGAGAAAGGTAACAAAAGAAAAAAAGAATGAAACGTGTTCTATGGTTTTACACCTTACTCTTGGGCATGGCCATCATTTGTGTGATGGCATTCAAACCAACTGGTGCCATATCATGCGGTGACATCGATTTGAACCTGAGCGATTGTATCTGGTACCTGACAGGTCGTCAAACTTCCCCATCCCGTGCATGCTGTGATGGCTGTCGCCACCTAGAGAAGCTTGTAACCACAATGAGGGACAGACGCGTGGCTTGCGACTGCTTGAGGGAGAGAATAAAGCACTTGTACGGCATCAGCAATACTCTTGTAGATGGCCTCCCCAGTAAATGTGCCGCAAAACTTCCATACTTTAAGTATCTTGATCACTGTGATGGGTAAGATGTATTTTTTTAAACCATGCGTGTTATTAATTTCACTGTTTTTTTTACACACACACACACACACGTACACACCTTAAGGGTTCTTATTTCCTACTACAGATCCTATCCCGACATGAACTTTGCTAATTTTGATAGACAGTTGTTGGTCTTCATTACTGACATGTTGTTGCTTAATTTTGGTTTCTTGCTTCCAAGCAGTGATATGTCTTGACTCTTGAAGATGCGTCGAAGAGAGGACACACGAAATAGGGTAAAACAAGCTTATACAAGGCTTCTTGGTTTTGTATAATAGGACATATTAAAGGAGGAGTATGAGTATGCTAGTGACAGATAGGACTGAGGTACATGTAAAATAGTATAGCAGAGTGAAAGTATGAGAAAAAGAAAACAAAAAATTTACAGACGGAGAAGGCAGGTCTATGTTTTTCTAGCATTTATGTCAAATAAGTAGAGAAGTTATGTACATGGATGTTTTCTAATAAGTGCGCGAGTATATGGTAAATTGTCTTGTTAAACCATGCATTTGTTTTTAAAAGTTAAGATAAATTTAGACTTGATTAATTCAGTTATGTGTAATACAGAAATTGTGCCGAAGAATGCTGATGCATAGAGCGTGAGAGGATATGATTGTTACAATAAAATATCTGCGAGATCAAAGTTACTATTCGAATGTGATAGTAAAGGTTAAAAGAAACCAAATTTAATACTTTCTCAAGGAATATATTGTATCTAATAACGGTTCATAAGTTGAAATTTAAGCCAGTGATAAATATGGTATATAACTGTTACAGTTCTGCTCAAATTTGATTTTAAGGTACACAGAGAAACAGAATAATGACACTGTTCTGGGAGGCTTTCTATCAAATTTGTAAATTGAGATAAAATTACTGCTGGTTGATTTCGGAAGAGAAGGGGCCAATTCAATTAGGTGGTACTGATCAGTTTTATCAGTCACACTGATACACGACTTGAACAAATTAGACTGTACAAAAGTATTTATATTAACAACTGAAAGCAAACATAAAGCTTATGATATTCTTGTACCAGTTCAGTACAGGCCAATACCTTAATGGTACGTGTGCTGGTAAAACCGTGGTCCATGGCGCATTCATTAAAACATGGACATTGTGATAAGTTTCCGAATACCCCTTTTCAATGGGAACGAAATCATCTGCGCAGCGCTCTCCGCGCATTTAAAATTTAGATCATTTGATTGGATTTTAACAAATTTAATTTTAAAATACAAAAACCTTCTTAAATCATATAATGGAAACATGAGGATGGGCTCTCTCTCTATATCTCTCTCTCCCTAGCTGGTTCAGAGAAAATTTCAAATGAACACTAAGGGTCCGTTTGGCACTGTCGGAATAGTGGAATAGAGTGTTATTCTATTTCACGTAAGTGCCAAACAACATAATTCAACTTGTATTTCACAAAGCTAGTGTGGGTCCGACCCAACACGACTCGAGAGCAAATTCGTGAGATTCGTAAAAAAAACGGGATCTAACTTTAATCAGGGGTTATAAGAGTGTTATTATAATGCACAAGGGACCTATGAAAAAGTTTTAAGACATCAAAATAATTATATGTCCCTTGTGTATTATGAATATACAAATAATAAATTAACTTAGCGCCATGGTTAAATTATAATGCACCTTAAAAAACTTGGAAAAACCCCGCGTTAAACCTGATCCGACTCGTCCAACCTGTCATAACCCACCTTAAAACTCGCATTAACTCGCCTTTAACTCGTCATTAACCCGTGAAATAAAAAAGCAAATAAATTCAAAACAATTCAAAAAATCATAAAAAATCATTAATTTTATATTATTTTTAAATTGTTTCTGATTTTTTTTAAAAGATCAGTATATTTTTCTTCTTGTCATTTAATTTTCATTTTAACAATTTATTTGAAATTTTATATTATTTTCATTATAAAAAACAAATTCAACATTATTTTAATTTATGACATTTTATTTATTTTTTCTGCATTTTACTTTGATTTTTTATTTTCGAAATTAAAAAAAAAAACCCAGCCAAACCGGCCAACCCGACCCAGACCGACCCCCTTTATTCCAGCTCGAACCTGTAGGTCCGCCAACCCATGAACCTCAGATGGATTATCACCGGCTTAAATTTTTTTGACTAGTCATAACCCGGCCCGACAAAACTGTGTCCGACCAACCAGTTCACCCAGACGGGTCTGGTCTGACCCGTCCCGACCCGGCCAGTTTTCAATTCACTAGTAGAGGAAGATCAATTATAAATTAGAAATATGAAAATAAAATTGTTCTAGTTTTGGAAGAAAATATTATGAAGTATTTTCCTTTGTTCAAAATACCGAATAAAAAGAAAACAACGTTGCTTGTTTTCTCTACCAAACATAGATTTTAGGGGATATGTGTAACTAATTATAAATGAGAGCAATCCTATTGTACTTTGTAAAATATATGCTTTGTGATTTTGGGTCATTGAATTTATTATCAAAATTATTTTTTTACAAATATCCATAAATTAATGGACGAAAATTATCAATAACCTTGCTTTTATTAATGAATAAAAAAACCAATATTACTTAAATCATCTTTCATGAGGTGCTGCTTTGCGAAAGGGACAAAGAACCCGTGTGATCTAATCGAATTAGAGAGATGAATAATTGTTCCACAAAAGTAAGGAAGAGTGAGAGTGTATAGGGGTGTCTGTTGAATTCTATAGGGATGCAAATCGATAAATGTGATGAAATTATTTGATACAATCGTGTCACTATTCAATCGTTTCTGTTTCGTTCAAAGGGAACAAAAACGAAAATGAAAATGCTTCTTTTGGCCCAACGAAACGTAAACGAAAATGAGGCTGGTTCTTTATTTAAACGAAACGGAAACGTAAGTAATAGAATTTGTAAAGAGAGATTGAGAGAAATGAATTGTATTGATCTTGTTCAATTGATTACAAATACAAAGGTCTATTTATAGCCTTGATTAAATTATTATGCTAAACATCTCCAACTCTAATCTCCTCTAATATCTCCTATACTCATTACATTGATATTCATCTCCACAATTGTATACCTAATGATATCTCCAATCTATATTCTAACATCCCCCCTCAAGCTCATCGTGCGGTACGCATGTTGAGCTTGTCTTGCAAATGCCTTGATAGCATAATCTTGAAACGCCAATTGTTTGTTAAGTTTCCATAAAGAAAGAAGAGAATGAGCTCTTTTGACTCAAGATGTGTTCATAGAAGCTCGTTTGAGTCTTCTTGAACAAAAAGAGAAGAAAATACTCTCAATGACTCTTTTGGCTCATTGATTCATTTGCTCATTGGCTCTTTTGGCTCAATGGCTATTTGACTCATTGGCTCTTTTGGCTCAATGGTACTTGAAAAAAAAAAGAAGAAGAGTGGAGCTCATTTCAAATTGGCTTCAATTTGTAATTTGAATTGTATTGGGGGTTGTTTCTGAAAAAGATTGAATTCGGAGAATTTTCGATCAGAGAATGGAAGCCTTCTTCTCTGTGCACAGTTCTTAATGCATGAAGCATGCCTTCTCAGTCTGGACTGTTTTCAATCGATAAAGCCCCTCCTCCTTTGCTATAATGTGCTCGTTGTGACTCTCGGTGTGACGAGGCACGATTGCACCTGATTGAGCAGTTCGACCAAAAGATCCGTGCAAGATTCTCCTTCCTTAGGTTCGAATATGCCTTCTCAACATAGTCGTCAATCTCTGATTCACTGACCTCAGAGTCTTCTATTGTTTGTGTAGACCGAGGCACTGGCACAAGATGGTTTCTCGACTCGAGTCGGAGTTGGATCGCGACGCCGCCCGACAGTGATCGATCTGGTGCTGAGTGATCTTTCGAGATGGGTTGAGCTCGTTTTCGGTGCGATCTGAGCTGAGGGCGGTTGTGTGAGGCGGAGTACGATCTTTCGAGATGGTGGTGGTTGCAGCTCTCATCAAGACGAGTCAGAGGGGATCGACCTGTTCTCGATCTGACGACTGTGGGCGGGGCTGACAAATCTGAGCAGAGACGAAGACAAACCAACAGAAGGAGCTGTCAGCGAGTAAGTTCTGGCTTCGATCAAGTGCGAGATGGTTGAGGAAGCTCTTCGATTCTCGATCACAGATGCTCGACAGAGATGGTTGTGGCTCTCTGCGCCGCAACGTGGATGAGATCGACTGACTAGGCACTCGACGGAGGTAGCTTTGGTTGATCGGCGATCTGAGCTGACAGATCGAGTAGACTACCCGATCGGTGCAGATCTAACGATTTGAGCAGTGGTGCCTGTCGATGACGATTGATGGTGCCTGTCGATTTCTGACGGTTTCTGACAGTGGGACTGACAAGTCGACTTCACAGTTGATTCTGTTCGATGAAATCTGAAGGGCTGATCTCGAGTTCAGAGATTGCACTGTTTCAGTTGATGATCTCCGTCTTAGATGATGTGATGACGGTGGTTGCAACTCGGTGATGCAATGTTTTGTGCACCTGATCGATCTTGACAGTAACTGATCTGATCTTGACAGTAAGGCTCCGTATGAATTGTCGGAGAAGATTGATGTGGAGATCGATGTGGTGATTTCACAGAAAGAAGACTCGATCTTGATTCTTGATCACAGAGGGATAAAGTGGGGAATAGAGTGGGAGTAGAGTGGGAATAGAAGAAGAATAGAGGGTTTATTCTTGGAATAAGGAGTTTAGAGAGGTTATTCTTGGAATAAGAGTAGAATAGAGGAGTTTATTGTATGGAATAAAATGGGAATATGATCATGGTTTCTGGAATAGGCGCAAGCCTAATTCCAGAGCTTTGGCTCTGATACCATAATAGAATTTGTAAAGAGAGGTTGAGAGAAATGAATTGTATTGATCTTGTTCAATTGATTACAAATACAAAGGTCTATTTGTAGCCTTGATTAAACTATTATGCTAAACATCTCCAACTCTAATCTCCTCTAATATCTCATACACTCATTACATTGATATTCATCTCCACAATTGTACACCTAATGATATCTCCAATCTATATTCTAACAGTAAGATGTCCATTATATTTTGTTTAATACCATTGTTACGTTTTGCATTTGTACCATTTTAGAATTGTTAGATTGTAGATGAATTGCGAAGAAATAGAGGGGGATAAAGATTAACACCCTAGATTGTGCTGAATATTTCCTTTATCTCTTGATTGTGTCTCTTTCTCTTGTATCCATGTTTCTCTCTCGCACACATCACACTGTCAATGTCAATCTCTTCTCTCTCCATGCCTTTACCTCGTCGACCCATGCGTGATGATGGCAAGACAGAGATCCGTACGACTGTTCCTTTATACTCTGAGCAAGAGTAATGCGGTGCCTTTGCCACATTTTTTTAAATTCTAGTCATTTCCGCCGACTTGTGACTTTTGTGAGTCTCAAGTCTTGTTCGACGATGCAGTGTACTATTGTTTATTTGTCCTACTATTAGACCCGTATATAGTATATTTGACTGATTTGAGAAGATAGCAGCTAGGTTTCTAAGAAGAGGCATGGTGATTGCATCGTCGTTCAAGGCCTTGTTGCCACTAGTCATAGTTAGGCAGTATGGTACAAACACAATCATTTCTATCAAACAATTATTGTTATTATATAGCAAAGAAAGAAAGAAAGAAAGAAAAAGAGAAACATATAGAGACATAGAAAGAAATAAATCAGAAAAGAGAGAATCATTTCTATCAAACAATTATTGCTATTATAAAATGTGTAACTTTTGCACTTCGGCCGAAATGCAAACGTTTTCACAGTAGCCTATCACTATATAGCCTATCACTATTTTTAAAAATAACACTGAAAATGTCATGTTTTTTTAATATTAAGCTGGACTATTTTTAAGCAATATTTAGAAAATAGCTAGAAAGTTCTAAAAATCATTAAATTTGATTTCCTACAAGATTTTGAGATGAAGAATTTATTGAGCAACTCAAATTTTAATTTTGAACTCAAAAAGTTATAAATGTGTAATGTTTGCATTTCAGCAAAGTGCAAACGTTTTCACAATAGTCTAACTCTACATATATATATTATATATAGAGTGAGTTTTTTATGGACAAAAAAATTAAACTCAAATTAATTATATTCGTTGATCATCATCAATTTTGCATCGATAGTAGTAAAATCAAGTTAATTTTGATCCATAACAGAATTTGTCTTATATATATAGCGAACTGGGCTATGATGCTTGATCAAGCACCAAGGGGTCGGTGCTTGATCATCAAATCTCACAAACGAACGATCAAAATTTTGATTTATCATGCTCAATAATTCTTTTATAAATCTTGTGGGATATAAAAAATTCTATTTTTAGAATTTTTGTAAGTATTTGTTTTAAATTTTTGAAAGTGATTTATTTTATGTATGAATATTGATTATTTTATTACTATTTTTTAGTCATATTCAAAATTCCAAAACAAATATTTAAAAATTCTAAAAATAGAAAATCTTGGTACCCCACAAGATTTTGATTTAAAATTTTTATTAAGCATGATAAATCAGAATTTTAACCGCCCATTTGTGTGGTTTGATGATCAAGCACCGACTCCTTAGTACTTGATCAAACACCTTAGCTGAGTTATATATATAGCTTAGTTTGAGTTGAACACCATATATAGATAGCCAATTATGTTGCACATATTCATATAATATGTGCCACTTATCCCAAAAAGCCGTAACGCCGTAAATCCAGAAATCCTTTCGGGTTTCGATCTTATATTAGATTATATGAAACAAAATTTGAAAAAGACCAAAAAACTATATATGTCAAGGTACTGCTGAGTGCTGAGGCCCGTGGAATAGAGACGTATTCTGTTGTTTTTAACAAGTAGTCAAATTCTATCTAGTGTTGTGGTGAGACACAAGACTTTTATGAGGGAAGTATGGGATTCAAGTTCTGCTAGAAGTTATTTTTAGAGGAGATTTTTCAAGTTTATTTTTTAATTTGTTTGTGAATACGTGTGTTGTAAGCTTATGGATAATGAATCAAAAAAAAAGTCTCCGAATTCACGAGTTTACGTCAGCCATCATCAGGAGTAAGATCCCTACTTTTGTGTACAGAGTTGGCAGTCATAAGCATAATTCTTAGAAGAGGAGGGATATTTAGCAGCAGCTACACAAAAGCAGAAATGATTACGTTACATCAAACATGGCTTTCAATCATTAATGTTAATTATAACCAATTTCATATCCATAACCCCATAATTAATTAATTAGTAACACATTCATGTTTCCCTTCTGTTGACCATCTTTCATTCCCTGTTGAATCAATGACCCCTCTATGGCTCATTAATTTCAAACAGCAAGAATTTTAACTGCTGGGTTTCTTTTTAGAACTGTAGGGGTTTTGATATTATTCGTTGGATCAGATTAGAACGGTCCGATGAAAATTGAGGGTCTTCGATTCGAATTTGGATCATAGGTGAGACGAAGTCCCGAGCCGGAAATAAAAGAATCTCTAGTTGCCAGTAACAAAATGAATTCTCTGTTAATCAAGTTTTTTTTTCAAGTCTTTTTGTGTTTATAAACTTTAATTTACAAGTTATAATATGGATTTTGTAAGAGAGATTTACTTTGGAATAAAGTTGTTGTGTAATAGTAAATTTATCCCGTCTTAATTGCAACAAAATTAAGTATATTGACACTTCAATTTTTCAAGTTTTTAGCACGCTTTGGCAATATCACAATATCACATAAACGGGAATCATCAATAGAGGGATCGGCATCTGCTAACATTAAATCAATGACAATTCTCTGTCATAACAAGTTACAACCTTTGAATTACATTTCAACCCTTTAATTTGATTTAGAATCAATATAATTGTGGTACTCATTTGCCATAT
>CAXKVX010004446.1:0-18455 GCA_964058865.1 Eleocharis quinqueflora
ACACCATAAGATATATGTTCAGGTTCAAAATATATTTTCATTCAAGATGGAAAGTCAAGGTATAAAATTTTACTACAATCTCTGGTTCAACCGTCCGACTCGTATCCTTCTCTGGTTCAGGCGGATATTCTACTACTTGTTTCTCCTCAGGAGAAACATCAACGAAAGCTACATTATTAGATTCAGACATGGTCAATAAATAGCTAAAAGAACAGAAAATTAATCCAATAGAAGTATGTGGGAAAAAAGAAACAATGCAAGCCGAACAGATACTTGAAGGCACTTTGACCTTACTTGTTTTCATTATCATAACTACACAGCATGAGTAAGAAAGCCTACCATATTTATTCTGGTATTTATCTTCTATCTTTCCATCTGAACTTTTGGAATTTGGAGGTGCTTCGACTCTACCTGCAGAAACATCAACTGTGCCAGTTGATCCTGTTTCCTGGACTGTCGATGGGGATGAAAAATTGGATAGACCTGGTGTGCCTTGTGGAGGCATTGGAGGAAATGGGAAAGGGGGCCCATCTGGAAATGCAGGATTTATGAATGGAGTACTCCCTTGTTGTGTGCCTGCTTGGTTCATCATTGTTTTAAATGCTTGTTGCAGTGCAAATTGCTGCAACAAACATACCAGGAGAACAAAATTAAAACAGCTTCAGTTAGCAATTATATGACAAAAAAGATATATTAGATGTGATAGCGAGAAAAAGAACTCATAACCATACCTGGTGTGGTTCTTAGAGAAAGCTATCACTATAAGATGGCAAGCATTACACTTTTTGCTATGAGCTATCTGTTTGGCACTACTACATTAATTTCACTTAAGAACTCCTTCATATTGTTTATCATTTATTGCAAAACAGAGAATGAGTGGTGAATATGTGTTAACTAGTGTTCCTAGAACAACTAACGCTTCATTGTACAAATGAGGGTAATTGATACTTGATTCAGTGAACTGTAATGAGATAATGTGGTATAGAAGCCAGGCAGCCCTTGTACCAGTTCATACGGGCAATCCTGTATCAATCCTGACATCATCATCTATCTTAGCAGCCAGCGGTGGAACCAGATGGGGGTGCCCAACCCCCCTGACCCCAAAAAGGTTAAAAAATAAGCTTCTATTACTTTGTTTATCTAGAAAAGTTGTATAAGTTGGCAAAAACTTGGGTACTCCAAAAGATAGGTACTCTAGATACTCTATCTAGTCCATCTGAAACCGTTCAATTCATCAAGATTGGTGGAAAATGATTCACTTTAACTTTTGTTGTGTTTTCCAAGGAAACATTTTTCACCAATCTCGATGAATTAAACAGTCCAGATGGACTAGAGTACCCAGAATACTCATCTTTTGGAGTACCCAAGTTTTTGCCATATAAGTTTGCAGTTCAAAATAATTATAACAGTATGCCCGACCCTATCACATATCCCGGCTCCACCACCATTAGCAGTGTGCCTGAAATCTTACAAAAATTGATATAATACCCGTTCTGTTCTCAAATCATTGTCAAATGATTCCTACCTATTACACAAACAGATACCAAATTTTACCATAGCATGCATGCATACTTCTGGGATATAGATATAAGGATATCAGCTAACCTTTAGCTTTGTTGCGACCTAATAATTAAAGAAGAAAAATGTCAGAAGTGGTTTGAGAAATAGAGAAAAGGAATAATTAAAAAAACAAGGAACTAGATATACATAGTCATCTCACCACTGAGAACAGTGCTGATAGCGCCACTCCTATTCCAACCCAAAAAAGAGGTGTTCCTCTGAAAAGCAAAATGGGAGTAAGCAGATAGGAGAAAGAACTTTTATAGGTTAACACGCGTTTTTTCTCCAATCTTTTTGTCTAAACCTAAAAAATTACCAGCTGGTGGCCACTTAAATTATCCTTGTTTCCGAATACCAACAGAGCTAGTTAACATATATAACGCTTATCTCAGTGTATTATGTAAAACCATTACACAAGTTAGTTTCAAAGCTGAATTAATACGGTAGAGAGACACTTACATGTATGAAGGGGATGGCGACACTGGAGGTGCGGTAACAGTTCCAGTTAATATCTTATTATTACTACCAGAAGATGATACAGATGCAAATCCTTGAAATTTGAATCTCTCAAACACTATTCACAAGTTAAATTTCAATAATTTTGAGTTAATGTACCATCAAGACAAAGAATTAACCTGTTGAATACTTGCAATTTATAAAAGATTATAAAATAGCAAAGAGAAGGCTATTATACTTTGCAAAGCACGTGCTTTGTGATTTTGGGCAGTTGGATTTTGGACCCCATGCAATAAAAAAAAATTAAACGACCCACAATCACAAAGCACATGCTTTCCATAGTACAATAGCCTTGCTCATACATTAATGTGAAATTTAAGTACAAGATCCAAATCTGGGTACAGTACATGGCAGTACCAGGACTAGACTGGATACTCTAGGCTTTTCGACTAAACTTCCATATTTCTCATAATTATCATTTTGAGTCTGAATTAATCCTGATTGTTGTCCTCAAATCCCAATTAAGCAGAAATCAAACAAAATAAAAAGAGACCAACAAAGCTTCATACATCTCATGAAAGAAAAGAGTCAAAACCATAACAGAGATACTCCATAACTATTCAATTGTTCTACTTCAATATGGAAAGAAATTAAGAGAGCTCAACAAACCTTCATCCCTAAAGAAACCTGTAGTTTTTCAATTAATATCATCCCATTTTTATCACCTTTGTTCCTTATTGTGGTAATATGTGGTTTTTGTTAGGAAATTCTGGAGGCGAGCAACAAGATAATCAGGTATACCTCTGATGATGGCAAGGAGGTTACATTTTGGTGGATCGAACAAGTCCCAATATGAAACCATCGAATTTACTGTTTTCTGATGTAATATTGTGAGTGTAGTTGTGGATTGTTTTCTGAAAAACTGGTATTGAGTTGTATTAGTAAAGGTACATAGGTCTAGTGTGGTGTGGTGTGGTTAGCTAAGATTAGAAACTGGTGGCATAATTGCCACTTATTTTAAAAAGATATCCTTTTCAATTAACATTAAGAGCAACACTCTGTCCACTCTTGTTATTCTCATCTACAATTCTTCAAGGAAGCACTCTACAGATCACACTCTAAGTCCCTATATGCAAATTTCAAACTACTACAAGACAAAGAAGCAAAACTCTATCCATACCATTTTTAGGGAAGTTTCTAGAGGATGCAATGTCGATTCGGTCGGAATTGGCGGATGAGACGAAGAACCTCTTGCACCGTACAGTGGCGAGTGTCCCTCTCTGGAAAGCGGTGAGAAAGAAAGAATGGAAGTCGGTACGCCGCCGCGAGATCGGAGCTCCGGTGAATGTAGGGTTGACGCCAACAGAGGATGTCAGCGCAAGTTTCTCCATCTCCGACTAAAACCCTAGAATTCAGCACTGAGTAAGGAGGGGAGGTAAAAGAAAGAAACAACAGAAACGAGACGATGATGCAAGAGAAGAGAACTAATACGAGAAGAAAAGGAATTTTTGCATAAAGAGTCAAAGAAGCAACTCTTTTTACAGATAGAGCCAGCTTTTCTCTAAAAATATCACAAAAGATCAAGGACACAAATAATACTTGCGCTTTGATTTTTTAGGTGCACAATTACTTGCACCCGTAAAGTGTAAATCTTAAGGGTGTGCTCCCGACTTTGTTAGAAGAGGTGAACGAGGAGGAGAAGGGAGAGGAGCCAAAAATCCTGCTTTAGAGTTTAAAAGGCAGAAGTTGAGAGAGGGGGAGATAGGTGAGTGGAGGGGAACACTCTAAAGATTTTTTCGATTTTCTTTCCCCCCTGATTCGGAGAGTCAGAAAATTAACCTCCATCCTCTTCCTTTCTTTTCTCCTACCTTCCCTTTCCTTCCCCTACGAACTCGAGAGCAGACCCTTAAGAGAAATGTAAGGCTGTGCTCCCGAGTTTTACTGTGGAGGTGAATCGGGAGGGAAAGAGAATGTGAGAGAAAGTGATCTTGTCACCTCGCTCCTGAGTGTTACTGTAGCGAGTGAACGAGAGAGAAGGGAGGTGAACGGAGGAGAACGCTTCAGTGAAAATTTACTGTGCGCTCTCTCCCTCGAATCTGGGTGTAACAATCGACTCCTCACTCTCGTTCCCTTCCCCTCCCTTCCTATTTCCCTTGAACTCGGGAGCACAGTCTAAGAGAGCTGGAAAATATTTAAGGGCGCAAGTAATACTTGCGCCTTTGACTTTTTATGAAATTTTTAGAATATTATTGATCCTATCTGTTGAAAAGTTTGTACTATGACTCTTTATGAAAACTTTCCAAAGAAAATGAGATGTATTTTCTGGGGTGTAAATAAACAGGATATCTCCTTTTCCTTTTAAGTAATACAGGCCTTTCGTCAATAGCCCATATCCAGAAAGGCCCATATCAACAACTTTCTCTACTGGAAAAAAGACAGGAGAAGGCTTATCGAAATTATTATCAATTATTATAATTCTTTAGTTCTAATTTTAGGGTATGGTTGCCCAATACAATTATTTGTTTGGAACTTGCCCACTGCAAGCTCTTCATATTGTTTCCTTCAACATTGGTAAAAAAAATTCTATGGCATATGATCAAATATGCCCTGTAGTTTCAATTTAAGAGCACTCACATGAACCTACTTGTTTGTCTTGTTGCTTTGCTTTATTACAAACATGTGCAGCTGAGGGAGAGGGTAATTGTTAATTAATCAAATTGACATTACATTCCAAAAGTGCCATATATGTTTTAATTTTTCCTTTTTTATTATCTGATTTTGATTTGGTTCAAGGTACACGTAATAGATGATTCCATCTACAATTCAAATTTTCATGTTGAGGATAAGAACACAAAAATAAATGTATTTAAGTTTGTTGGTACACACAGATTAAATCTAATTTAAGGTCACAGGCGCACTATGAATGATACATACATGCTCTATTACTGCTATACCTAATCTTAGTGTTCTTTTACAGTTATTGATCGCATGCTTATATAATGGAAACACCCTTCGATGTCACACATGAATGCCAAAACTTCCCATATTTTGCTTTTAAGAATCAAAGACCTTGATGGTGACAAGTAGATCATAGAAGGAAATGGAAGCAACAGAAATAAGAATTACTGTGGTGACTCCTTTGTAATTTGTTTTGTTCCATGAATGCCAAAACTTCCCATATTTTTTTCTGTTCTATCTTTTTTTCTCTTTAAGAAATTACGATATTGGAGGATACTAAATATAAAAGACATGCTTTTGATTTCTAAATAAGTTTTGCAGTTCAGGAGAAACCAAACAAAAGCAATGCTTTTGATGAATAGAAAATATCTCTTCCCTTGTAATTTTTGGTATAGATAATTGCAGAACAGATGTACTATATCAACTTTTATTTGATCAAAGCACCAATCTATAAGCAAGCTATATCTCTATTCAACTAACACAAGATGCAAACAGTTCCTATTTCTTGTAGCACTGGTTTCAAAGTGTTAAATTTTGCAGTTTGATGTCAGTAACAGTAACTGCAGCATTACCACAAGCAAAAGAAATTGTCATGGTTACAATATACTCAGTGAAATGCAAACAAATTTTGTTAAAACTAAGACAAGACAAGTGTCAGTTCATAGTTTAGAAATCTTGCTGATATGCCATCTCTAATTTTATTCGATAAAAAATCGTCATTTTCACAGGTTGCCAATGGAAGGCCTGAACATCTAAAACTGATTTGCTACTTCTGACAACACACATGTTGATAGAAAAATTCAAATTACATATCCTAAAAAAGTGACAATTTAAAATTGCTCTTTAGCTCTCTTACGTGCCAGGAATTTCTCTCTAAGTGAAGCTATGTCATCACCACTCCTCTTAAATCTCTCAGTTTTCAACTTCGGGTCTTCCCCTTGGACCTCCTTAGGCTTGTCCTTTGCTGAGCCCTCTCCTTCCACCAAAGGAGCTTTCGTCTCATCAACAAAAGGCACATTTTCTTCTTTGGTATTTATCTCAGTTTTGCTAGAGGTTTTCTCATCCGGTTGTGCAACTGATTCTTTTGCTGGGGGGTCCTTTGTGATCGGTCTAGTCACGATTTCTTGCAAATCATCCTGTGTGGTTTTTTGTTTAGCTGGTTTTGAAGAGCTCTCAGTTCCACCTCCTAAAGCTATGTTCTTGTTCAGGCTGAAGTAGAACTCACTCAAATCTTTCTTCTTGGTTACCTGCATATATATAGAGAGAGAGACAGACAGAGTTAATATCAAGCAAAAAACAGATTTTCTGATACAGGAATCTGGGCACGACAGTAATCTCTACCTAATCAGCACCAGAGTGACGGCAATAACTGTACATTTATCTAAGTGTCAGATCAAGCCCTGCAATAAGCTCTTTGAACTAATCTTATATATAATAAGATTTTGAATGAATCCTCTTCTGACCAATTATGATTAAATTTAGCTAAACTGAACCCTAAACAGTGATTAAAACTCATCACAAATTAACAGCGAAATTGCAGTGTGGACACAGTATGTTTAGAATAACATGAAATTGGAGTTTCCTGATTTGTTCTTTTCCCCCCAATTCATCCTTAATTATGAATAAAGCCAGAAAAGCCACAGAATGAAATTTAAAACCAGTAGTTTAATAGGTAGCAATTGCTACGAGTTTTGACACTGCAGAACACAAACTAGTATGTATCCTGAGCAAAACCCCAACAATCACAAGTCAGACTCATACTTTCAGGTTGGAATTCATCTTATAAAATATCGGGCAGGTCCACTTACATCCTCTTGTTCCTCCTTTAGTTCCCGCAACCGCTCTTCCTCTTTCCACTTTGCTTGTTCAGCCAACTTCTTTCTATATGCACTTGTCACAAACTTCTCCTTATCCCCATACAAGTGGTCCTCTTTACTACGCTCCTTGATGAGTTTTTTCTCATATATAATTTCATGCACTCTTTCCCTCTCCTTTGCCTTCTCCATGAGCCTCTCTATGTATTTTGACTGCAAATGCCCAAAAATATGAAACAATTACAATTAGAATTTGAAAGCAACAAGCTTATTTCGGCCTGCCTTCTAGTGATTTGGTACCACAAAAGTTTCAGACGATTACAAATAAGAACCAAAATAAAAGTAGGTAAGAAAATAATATTACCTTTCTCTCAGTTTGTTCCTGGATTTTGGGTTTTGCAATTTTCTCCTTCATGTCATCATAGACGCCATCATAGTCAAATACTGAAGGATCCTCCTCAAGTGCCTTCTTATGCTGCTCTTCAATCTTCATTCACAGAATAAGAGTGAGAAATTAAAGCATAGACTCTAAATCAAAGATTAAGAGCAATTAAGAAAATGGCAAATTCTGCTATGAATCGAAATCAACTTGGATTGCACTATTAGTCTATTACTAATAATAACAACCAACTTCCGTAATTGATTCTTGATAACATTTTTGATGAAAATTTTGATCCATAGAAGAAGTGATCTAAGAAAATAACCCTTTGGAGAGAGGCGGTCTTGGTGGCCTGGCGAGAGATCTCCTTCTCCACGTCGTCGTCGTCGTCGCCGCCGAAGATGGACGCAGGCGGACGCCTCGGCGGAACCGGTGGCTTTGACGACTGTCCCGGAGGTCTTCTCAGCTGCAACCCGTACTTGTTCGAACTCATCTCCCTCTCTCTCTCTCTCCCTTCCGAGCTTCAACGGATCAATTGATACTTGACACGGGGTAACCCATAACCCTAGGATTTGTTCTGCTCAGTGCTCGTGGAATAGTGGAATAGAGGAATAGAGGGAGAGATCCAGAAACTCAAAGCAACGGTTTGATGATCTGTCATTCTGTCCGATGATCTACCATAAATTATGGTCGCTAATCGCTATGCACGCTGCGCTATTCTGTAGGAATTGGAATAAATGGGTAACTAAGAAATGAAGGAGATAACATTTTTTCTAATCGCTATGCACGCTACCATAAATGGGTAACTAATAAATGGCTAATCGCTATTTTTATGTCCGTTAAATAAGAAAAAATGCAAATGGCATAAAAATGACTGCGGTGTTGGGCCTAATCATGCCAAGAAATGATGAGAGTAGAAACTAAGAAAGAGCTTTCTGTTATATATATAAATCAAGCTTTTAAAAAAAAACAACGGTTCTTAGCGGTGAAGTAGTCGTTTAACGGTTCAACGTTAAAACGAAATTATGTGAAAGCTTAAAATATTTATTTTAGATCAAATTATGGTACAAACATGCATACCTTTTGTCATATGTATAATTGTATGTAACAATGTACTATATAATATATTTAAAATTATTATTAGCATTGTTGCTTTTCTTTTCTTCATTTAAAAATATGCATGATGTGTTTTGATATGTTTAATAATTAGAATTTTGGATGTATTTTATTTTGAGAATGTTCTTCAATGTTTGTTTTATAAGCTCTACTATATAATTACATAAGTGACACCAGCATAACAATAGCTTCTCTCAGCATCAATATAATATACACAGTCAGTATACCCAAGCAATCAATACTCAGTCATAACACTAGTAGCTACTCGACTAAGTTAAATATGTTGATTCAAAATTATAGGAACTTGTCATGAGGCATGTGCTAGAATTCGTTGGTCGATTGCTTATGTATAATTAGTTATGTTAGAGTAAATAGAACTATTCTGGAGGTCATATGACTGAACGTGTGGATTTTTGCTCTTGTAAATTGTTAAAAAAGACGATTTTAACGATTATCAAATAAGATGGATTTAAACAGTTTAATTCAAGTTAAAACATAGAAAACAATATAAAACGATATTTTTCCAAAAGCTTAACGTCAAAGTTTTTTTCAAGTTAAAACAAAGTTCAAAAGGCTAAAACAAATTTTTTAAAAGCCTCATATACATATATTATAGTGTGCTCTAGTTGCGTGATATTTTTAGTAGGGAAAATTCCCGTGCCATAAAAAATGGAAAAAATGTGAAAATACCACACAAAATCACCTCCTCTTATTTGTCACCTAAAAATAAGTTGTGCTTTCACATTTGTCATTTTTCTATTTCAAAAATTTCTACCTAAATAAAAACAACAAATTTTAAATTTAAAGACAAAAATGCCTCTTTCGTCCTTTCTTCTTTTCTTCTTCCTCCCGATGGCTTCCTCCTTCATAGACGACCACCCGATTCCTCACGACCAAGACCCCTCCTCCACCCTCTCCCTCCCCGATCTCACCTACTCCCCCTCCTTCGTTGTAATGGCCGCCTCTTGCATAATGCTTATATTCTGGATCCATCAAATATGGCCCCATCTCACCATGATCGGGCATTGATGACTCACCTCTATTATCGGGTTCCATCGGATCTTCCTTGTAAAAATAGACATTCTTAGATCAAATTGGATTGAATCCTAAGATCGTAGAAGCTCAGTGAAACTTCATGACCTAGTGTCAAGTCGATTTGAGCTCTAAATCACGAGTTTCATGACCGCATGATTTCATCAAGACATAATATTCTATTGGGAAATTTTTCAAAATGCCACTACAAAACATTGCATTTGTCAATATGCCACTACAAAACTCATATTTGTCAAAATGCCATTAAAATTCATCATGTATTTTAATTATGCCATTATCACTTTTTATTTCAATTAAATAATTCTAAACTTTTTAAATGACAAAAATGTCCTTCATCCTCCTCCCTCTTCTTCTCCAGGCGGATACGAAAATATTGTCAAACTAAATTATAAATACATAAGAGATTTAAGTTTGGCCATTCCTTATCCTTCTCCTTTTTATTCTTTTTTATCTTATTTGGCTATTCCTCTTTCAGCATCTCATTTTTTTTCTTAGGCCGATGGGCCTAGACTGATCTACCTCTTTTGCTCTCCTCCCTCGCTTTCACCCCACAGCTTGTCTTATCCTCAAGTTTTGGGGAGTAAGAAGCGTCAGATCCAGCGCAAGAGAAATACTTCTTGAAACAAGCCTCAGGAGGATCTAAAAAGGGGGGACTACTACATCAACGCTGCTCTTCTTACCTTCAGGTCCTAGGGGTAAAAGAAAGGGCCTTACCAATTGAACATACTAAAACTTTGCGTATGCCTTAGATGGAAAAAACTCACCAGTCCGAGGTTAGCAATTACAGTATTGGTTACTCGGAACTTCCATAAGTCAAAGAAAATAGCTCAAGAAAGAGTGCATTCCCAATCGAACAACCTCAATACTTTCGGTTTTTAACATGAGATATTACTGAGTCCCTTTTTCAGTTCAAGTGTACGCATCTGGAGAAGAGGAGGAAGGAGGAGAAGGATAATTTTGTCATTTAGAAAGTTAAGAATTATTTAATTAAAACAAAATAGTGATAATGGCATAATTAAAATACATGATGAATTTTAATGGCATTTTGACAAATATGAGTTTTGTAGTGGCATTTTGACAAATGCAACGTTTTGTAGTGGCATTTTGAAAATTTTCCCTATTTTATTCTTTAACTTATAGTGTGATATAAATACATAGGAATGATCTCATTTTCTCTCCTCTTTCCAGCGATATCAAGGATGTGATCTTACTTGTAGGAATGAGGGACGTCATCTATGGAGGAGGAAGCTATCAGGAGATTGAAGAAATGAAGAAAGAAAGAAAGGATCATTTTTATCTTTAAATTAAAATTTATTTTTTTAATTTGGATATAAATTATTAAAATAGAAAAATGACAAATGAGAGAGCATAACTCATTTTTGAATGACAAATAAGGGAGGAGGTGATTTTGAATGATATTTTCAATTTTGAATGACACATAAAAAAATTTCCTTGTTACAAAGTAGCACGTTAATTCATTTGCATTGATTGTTAGTTATGATTTTTAATTTTTAACATATCATTATTTTATAGAGGAGAATTCGATTACATCAACTTTGATTGACACCAACGTTACACCAACCATTAGTGGATTGACGAAGGGTCGGGTCGGGTCGGGCACGGGTCGATCCGGACGGGTTCAAGGGTCCGACGGGTCACGAGTCCCCGGGTCTCAAGGGTCTCACGGGTCAAGTTTGCACGGGTCCAAAGTCCGAAAGGGCAACCCGACCCGTGATAGACCCCCACGGGTCTCACGGGCACGGGTCGGGTCGGGTCGGGGCAAAGGTCGGGTCGGGCACGGGTCACGGGTTTGTGGGGGGGCGGGTCCGACCCGGAGGGATTTTCAATTTTTTTTTGAATTTTAAAGTTTATAAATGGTAAATGCCTCCAAAAAATCCGAAAAAATCCCAAAAAAATAAAAAAAAAATGAACGAAAATTCAGAAAAATTTTTGTAATATTTTAAAAAATATATTTTATAATTATATCATTTTTATTTATGATATTTCTTAAAATAAAAAATATTCATATAATGTTCAAAAAACTATAAATTCTCAATAAATTCGAAAAAATATTAAAAAAATAAAAAATGCACAAGGGTTGGGTTCAAGGGTCGGGTCCAAGTGTCGGGCACGGGTCGGGCACGGGTCGGGTCAAGGGTCGGGCGGGTCGGGCGGGTCGGGTCTAGCACGGGTCCAACGGTCAAGAGGGCGTCCCGTCCCACCCAAAACCCGTGGGTCCATTTTTCACGGATCGGACACGGGTCTACCACGGGCACGGGTCGGGTCACGGGCGGGTCCGCCCCCGGGGACCTTATCACACCTCTACCAACCATTATCTACATTTTCAACTCTAAATTATTTATTCAAATCGTTTATCATGATCTCCATAAAATATGTTTTCAACTCAAATTTTAAATTTTTAAATTTTTTTTATTATTTATTAAGATTGATAAAAAAAACTAGTCAAACTTGAAAGTTGGAACTTTTTTACACATCCTAACATATATAGTAAATTTAAAAAATATAAAATTTGATCTGAAAGTATATTTTATCGCGAAGATTATGATTAACAATTTGAATCAACAATGTGTACTTTAAAAAATGTAAAAAAATGGTTGGTTGAAAGTTGGTGTCCGGATCCCTCTACTTTATATGTGTAGTTCTTTTAACCTTTAAATTTGTTTTTATTTTCATAAATCTAATTCCAAGAGTCTGAAACTTGTTAAAATAATTAAAAAGACAAGACCATCCAAAATAATTGGAAAATTTTCACAGAGGGCCTAGCAGCAAAAAATTTCAACAGATAGGGCCGGAGGCACCCTAAAAATTGCACAGAGGGCCAAGGGCGCGATTAATAGTCGCGCCCCTAAGCAGATTCCATTTTTTTCCCTGAAATCAAGGCGTTCTGCATGTGCTTTTGCAGTTGTGGGCCCGGGCACTTAGGGGCGCGATTATTAATCACGCCCCTGGGTGATTCTGAATTTTTTTTTTCTTAAGTTGTTCATATTTGTACCTTTTAATATAATAATTATTAGTTAGTACTAATATATAATTGTTTATTATTTGTTAATATATCAATAAAAGTAGTATATTCATATAATATTTATTATTAAGCAAATTAATGATAATTTCAATATACAATAAATTTTTAATATATGTATAGTTGTAATATAATACTATTAATTTGTCTTGTTAATTTTTTTGGGTTAATTAATAATTATTTATACCCTTTAATATAATAATTAGTTAGTACTAATATATTATTTTTGGGTATTTGTTAATATATGTATATTAATATATATATACATATATATACTATAATTATACTATAATTATTATTAAGCACAAAATAACATAAATTTATACATATGTTGAAGATATAACAAAATGATAAATATTACATGTGTTGTAACATAATACTATTAAATAACATAAATTGATGATATACAATATATGTAATATTATTATATAACAAAATGATAAATATGAAATAGGTTATACATATGTTGTAATATAATACTATTAAATATTACATATGTTATTTATACACAATATATTACAAGAAATAATAAATTTATGATATATTGAAGATATAACAAAATGAAAGTATATTCTCAAACCACATTAAGATATAATAACATAAATTAAAGTTCATAAAATCCTCAAACACAAAATATTTTGCAATAGTCTCCAAGATAAACATACATATCCAAGTCTCCTAAATAAACATACATATCCAAATGTTTGAGATACACGTACAAACTAATTAATAAGGCATAAAACAAAATTACATTATCTTAAACTAAATAAAAGAACAAGCTGCATCATCTCCTTGCTAATTACCTGCGATGACGAAATCTCAAGCATTACAAAATTGAAACCAATGTTGTTTTGTGAAATAAATAATACTAGTATTACCTTCGTCGTTTGGGGGTGCAGTGCAGGTGCGCCTGCTGTGTCCCGTTTGTTTGCATCGCCCACAAGTGTATGCTTGTCGATGTGTATTCTCTTCATCCATTTCATTTCTAATCCGTATATGTTGACGTCTCCCCTTCTTAACAGTATACCTTGTCGGATCAGGCACTAGCTTTGGTCGTGGAATTTCAGGCCATGTGTCAGAATTTCCGAATGGCTCAAATTCTGGCGTCCATGTTGCCATCAACTCTTGAATGCGATAAACAGGAGATACGCACAAATTGCTACTTATGCCCCCTTGAGCACAAAATGCTACGATATGAGAACAAGGGATACCTGTTAGTTGTGGTTTTTGACAAGTGCATGTACCTCCGGGCACTTCTAACCGCACTGTATGTATTCTATTTCCTTTAATCTTGTTCCCAACGAATCTTTGACCTGTTTGAACCTCATATTTTCGCTCGTTCCGGTACGCTCGCACCGTATGTGTATTTCCCCTTAATCTTCGCTCCTCTAGTAACGCTTCGATTTTGGGGGAGAAGAGGAAACCTTGTTCAATTGCTTTTTCTGCTTTTGCTCGCATTTCAGCAAAGTATTTGACCGACTTATAGAATGTGATTTCAACAAGAGAAGTAACCGGTAACTCACGTGCTTCTTTGAAAACATTATTGAGGGATTATGGTTCGTTCGTTGTCATCATCCCCATTCTACGGCCTCCTTCATCGAATGAAAGAGCCCATAAGTCAAAACGCGGTGCATTGTTCCTTTCAACATCGTTCGGATCCCTACCAATATCCTCAAGCCATGTTGCAGCGTCGGGGCATTTTTCGCGAATACGACTGAGCCTCATTAGAAACTTCCTCTTTTGATTTTGTTTCATTGCTTGCCTCAAGATTTGTGTTAATTTTTTGTTGGTAAATTCTTTTGTGAAATTTTGACATATGTGCCTTGAACAATATCGATGAAAGGCATGTCCATCTTGGGTGCTCCAACCCAGGTTTGGCTCACTAAAAACCCGCAAGATACTCTTGTGACGATCAGAGAGTACTGTCACAACTCGTGATCCAACCACTTCCCTACGAACAAATTTCATGAAATCCTCCCAAGATTTGTTGTTCTCGGTATCAACCAACGCAAATGCAAGGGGCACTAACTGATCTTCTGCGTGGAAGCCACATGCAACTAACATCTTCCCCTTATACCGCCCAGACAAATGTGTACCGTCGATTCCTATAAGAGGTTTGCAGTGCCTGAAGGCCTGTATTGCCGGACCATATGCCCAACACACTGCTTGAAATAATCTTTCATTTGGATCATTTGTGGGGGCGGTAAACCACTCAATCACTGTACCCGGGTTTGTTCTTTGTATGGCATTTAGTAAGGGCACGATTAAATCATAAGCTTGCCTCCAACCTCCGAACAATTGTGCGATTGCGATCTCTTTTGCACGCCAACACTTGAGGTAAGGAGCCTTGAAATTATATCTCTGCTCAATGGCAATCTTGATGTCTTTTATAGTAAACCTTACATTTCCCTTAACACTTTCTTTGATTATGGAAGCCATGAATGGAGACGTTAAGTGCGGATGCTCCAACCTATCTCCCGACATAACACATTCATGCGGACCTTGCCTTGTATTAATAATACAAGCATCATCACTTAGCCTTCTTGTTGCATACAACCTCCAATTACAATTTTGGTCAGTGCACTCGATTGTATACATGCTTTTATTGGACTTTCTCTTCTTAAACGTGCGGTTCGATATGATGTGAAAATCATGCACAACCCATTTTAGATGATCCTTTGATCGAAAACATTGTCCCACTGCCAAACCATCTTCTGTGACATACCCTTCGTCGTCAAAGTAATTGCCATCACCAATTATATCGATGATTGCATTAATATTATTCCATGAAGCTATTGGATGAGAATCGGTTCGGTCCCGTAATGGCCATGTTGTCATGGTCAGAGAAGTCTCTTCTTCAGAATTGTAATTAGGGTCATCGAAAGGTGTAAAATCCATATTCATGAAAGCTTCATTACCACACGTATTTCCAATTGGGCTTGCATCTTGGTTCACTAATATCTCAACCCGTTCTGCCGGGTTAATTTCATCCAACCCAACATTAAATTCGAAATCCTCATAATCCTCTTCTTCCTCTGGAATCGATTGATTTCGATTTGAGGTTGCATTTGGTTCATAACAATTGGTACGAAGATATGCATCTGGCATTCTACAAGCTATTGGCTCAACATACTCATTTGGGGTTTCGTAAGCACGACTACCACTTGCACAACCCTGGTTTAGGGTTTCCGTAGCTCGACTACCGCTTGCACAACCATGGTTTAGGGTCTCATGACCTCGACTCCCACTCGAAAAACTTTGATTTGTTGTATATCGAAGAACTTTTGGCTCAACGTACAACTCAATCATTGCAACAGTACCAGGATGAACCGAATGGTTCACCATCAATCTCCAAATATCATTACTCGACAGTTGTAACTCAGTATAGAATATTACCGGAGGAGTTAGCTGTAATCCGGCATTGAACCTCCCTGATATCTCTAAAGCATGTGTTGAACTTGAAATTCCCATCCATCGGTACAGCTCCGTCTCCAGTTCACAGAGTGTTATGTCGTCATTCACCGTAAAACTACCGGTAGCTTTTTTCGAGTAATGCACACCATGAGGACCGTTCTGGATGGATCCTCCAGTGTAGAAACTACCGGTAGCTTTTATCTGCAAAAATGGCATCTTCTTAGGGTCGCAACTAAATAATTGCGTCCCTATGTTAATTCAGAAAAATGGTGAAAAATGCATCTTCTTACTAGCTTGTAATCTTTCTAATCTTTTTAAATAATAATAATAATAATAAGTATATAATAATATTAATATTTATAGTATTATATTACAAGCTTATTTTATGTTTAAATTATTATTAATTTGCTTAATAATAATTGTAGTATATATATTAATATACATATATTAACAAATACCCAAAAATAATATATTAGTACTAACTAATTATTATATTAAAGGATATAAATAATTATTAATTAACCCAAAAAAATTAACAAGACAAATTAATAGTATTATATTACAACTATACATATATTAAAAATTTATTGTATATTGAAATTATCATTAATTTGCTTAATAATAAATATTATATGAATATACTACTTTTATTGATATATTAACAAATAATAAACAATTATATATTAGTACTAACTAATAATTATTATATTAAAAGGTACAAATATGAACAACTTAACAAAAAAAAAAAATTCAGAATCACCCAGGGGCGTGATTAATAATCGCGCCCCTAAGTGCCCGGGCCCACAACTGCAAAAGCACATGCAGAACGCCTTGATTTCAGAGAAAAAAACGGAATCTGCTTAGGGGCGCGACTATTAATCGCGCCCTTGACCCTCTGTGCAATTTTTAGAGTGCCTCCGACCCTATCTGTTGAAATTTTTTGCTGCTAGGCCCTCTGTGAAAATTTTCCAAATAATTTCATAAACTTCATTGAAGTTCTAATGCTTCTAAATATATGCATTCCAAATCGTACGATATGAATAAAATTATGTATTAAAGGTTTTAAACGAAACTAAGGGAAAAAAGAAGGCATTTGAACCTCCATAAACCTCAAGTTTTATTGTAACTAAAACTTCAATCCAAAATAAAAGCAAAAACGAAGGCATTTGAACCTTCCATAAAAAATGTTCCGATTGTACAATTGCAATCAAACTCTATAATTATTCATTAATGCATCAAAATTGTAATAAATAGTTTAAATTGACAACAAAAAGAAGATAAAATTCAATCAAACCGCCAAGTTAATTCCAATTCTTCTTCCTCTTTCTCCTCGCTGATACCAAACTAAATCCAATTCTAAACCTAATTTTCTCTCTTTTGGCGAGCAAATTCAACCCCGGATCAAAACCAGAACTCAATCTTTTCTCGCTCTCTTTCCAATCTCTGATCTCTAAACTGCCATTAACAACAACCTCCGCTTGAATCGTACTATCTTCTCCTTTTTCCGCCTCTTTCGCCTCTTTCTGTGCTTCCCACGAATCAGGAAAACATGGTAACCACATAGGCACATGCGCCATTGGCACCTCTTTTCCCATCTGTGCAAAACTCCTCGACGAAGAGGAGTAAGAACCCTTACCCCTCTCTTTGTAAATGGGTTTAGCAAAAGGAATCTCATCCACTATGCGAACAAACGCCATTAATTCCTTTAGAACAACGGATTCTAACAATGGTCGGGCATGGTCTGACCCGCCACGGAACCCTCGATTCGAGTAGAGCGTCTCGAGAGAGATCACAAGGTCGAAGAGGTTACAGTCGGTGCGGTTGTGAGAGGTGGCGGAGGCGGCGCAGAGGCGACCGATGGAGAGAATATAGCGCACGGTGATGTCGGAGAAGGCGAGGAGAGCGGAGGGGTTGATGGAGGTATACCCGACGGAGCGGCAGATTTGCGCGACGGAGACAGTGGCAATGGCGGCGTGGAAGCTAGTACTCGAAGGAGATTCCATTCATGGCGAGGTTTTGTTGTTTGGTTTGGTTTGTGTTTGTGACGAAGGGTTTTGTACGGTTTGTTATTTAAATCAATTGATTCCGATCTGCGGTTATGGTGTTCTTTTTGCGCGTCTTATTTAGATAGATAGAAAGGATAGATAAAAGGGGTGAATGTAATAAAAAAAAAAAAGATAGAAGGGGTGAAGCTGACAGGGTGGGCCCGTCTGTCAGAAGGAGAGGCGTTCTATCATTCCAGGGGTTAATTAATAATTATGGACTTGTGGAAGATGGGCTTAAGGGCTTTACCAATAGTTTATTTTTATGTCTATTTTAATTATATGTATAATATATTTAGATTTATCAACTACAATTTAAATAATCTAAATAGTACTGCTTATTCAATAAAATGTTAAAAATAAATGAAGTTATTATTGTCACGTTAGCTCTTAAATTTCGATATATATTATGATTTACATTTTAAATGTTGGATTTAAGAATTTAAGACTAAATATAATTTTTATAATTACCAAGTTCTTTATAATTAGTTCCAAATTTAGAGTTTTCAGTTATGCTTGGGCTGAATTTGTGTAATTTTTGCAAGCTGTTAAGGGAAATCCAACTATGCGATATCAGAAGCTTGACATATACTCAGGGCATCAAATTACATGTTCGTCAAAAT
>CAXKVX010004447.1:0-21345 GCA_964058865.1 Eleocharis quinqueflora
TGCTGCTTTTTTCCCTTATTTCTTCTTCTTTTTCATCTCCTTCTCTTCCTTTCTCTTATTTTGCATTTCCATTTCCTCAATCTTGATCTAGTTGAGCTATTCTAGCAATTGCTTTGCTGCTACCTATACAATTGCAAGATTTATAAACATTTTAGCAATTGACATATCTTGTCTCATCTGCAAGAATTTAGCATCAATTCACATCTTTCGTGTTAGAGAAACAAAAAAGAACAAAATATAACTAAATAAGAAATTGCAAGTGAAACAAAGATAATGTAATAGGATGTCCTTGTTTCGACCTCTTTATGATTGCAATGGAGTCATCAATTGGATGCAATCTGATCAAAATCAATAGCAAATTAGAGACGAAACTTGAAAGAAAACACAAGAACCTACATTTTTGTCGCTTTGATCAGTGGGAATGTCAAACCCCATGGCATAAAGCTTAGAAAGATCCTTCTTCAAGGTCGTGATAAGCTTTGCTCTCTTCTTATCCTACTTGGTGTTGTACTAAACAATATCTCGTATTTGTCGATTTGCAAAACTAAAATTGTATTTAACGAGTTTCTTGTAAGATATATCATTAAGGATCATTTCATGAAAAGAGAAACTACAAGTATCAAGAGGGAAGCTCAAGAAATGAAAAATCAAGACTTAAATAATATAGGGTATTTTCCTCTCAAGCTTATAACAAAATTAAATCGAAGAGATTGAGTAAAACAAGTGCAAAATACAGAAAACATATGAAACGTTATATAACGTTATACAACTCATACAGGAACTTCGAAATAACAACAAGAATATCACAAAACGTTATGTAACACTGTATACCGTTATATAACGTTGTGCATGAAAAACAACCCAGTTGCACAACATTTGAAAAGTCCAGAACATTTGTCAAAAACTCACCAGAACGTTATACAACGTTTTGGAACGTTGTGTAACGTTATACATATATGTGCAAAATCAAAGGGCCAAACTCAGTTATGTAAAGTTTGAAAAGTCCATAACATTTGTCAAAAACTCACCAGAACATTATACAACGTTTCACAACGTTGTGTAACGTTATACCTATCTGTGCAAATTCAAATTGTCAAACTCAGTTCTGTAACGGTTGAAAAGTCCAGAACTTGTGTCATAAGTTTGACAAAACGTTATACAACGTTCAACCACGTTATACAACGTTATGATCTACTTTCTGTGAAAATGGATTAGAACGTTATATAACGGGGTATGGCGTTATATAACGTTATGATCAATCTCCACAGATTAGATCATAACGTTATATAACGTTTCTTTCCGTTGTATAACGTTTTACCTGACATAACTAAAAAATAACGATCATTTATCTGACAGCTGTAATTCAGATATTTTTTGTGAAACGTTATGTACGTTACAGACAGTTATGTAACGTTTTAACTCAATAAACGTTTTTGAGTTGTTGGGGGCTGCTATAAATATGGGATCCCCTTTTCTTCTCTCTCTAACTGATTCATTCAATACCTAGACCTAATTCTCAGCCCCCATTAAAGCTCTCACCTACTAAACTTGCAAAACTTTAAATACTCAATCTCTTTGATCTAAAATTGCTATAAGCTTGTGTGAAATTAGTGCTTGCTATCATCTAATCCTCTATTTGTGTGTTTATACGGTTCTAGACTCTACTTGTGTATATTAGAGCTAGTTCTCGGCCTTTGTATAAGAACCTTTGTTTGTTAGTGAAATCGGCTCAACCCTATTACCAAGTCGGAGGGTTGGGAGTTCCGGAGAGTAGGATCGTCGATATTCGAACTCCGTTAAAATCCCGGTGTTCTTGTGTCTTGCATTGTTTGCGCTTTCTTAACTCTTTATTTATTTTATTCTATTGTGCTAATTACTAGTTGAAGAATCGCTAGAATTGCTATAGTGTTGAATTGAATTTGTGGTGCATTTGGTCAACTTACAACCTAGCCCCTAAAACTTTAGAATTGTGATAATTTCTTTAGTTAAGCATTATTAGAGGTGATTATAGATTACACTTGGATTTTCCCTATTCGTAGTACTGGAGGTGTCCTTCATCGCAGAACACATCACCCCCCGCAATAGGCTCTCACTGAAACTCTAACCCTCGTAGTAGCATTATTCGGGGCACCTCCATCATAGTGACTGAACATGAGACGATGGTGGATGAAGGGAATTGAGGAGTGATTGAGCGCCACGCTGGAGATCTCCATTAGTGGTTTATTGATTGACAGGTTATCTCTTCCACAAATGGCCATGGTGGTGGACTGGTGGTCATAGTGGAGGACGAGTAGATGGGAGACGGGGTAGTTTAGGAATTTAGAAATTTAATAATATTTTAATTCAGTTAATGGCAAAAAGAAAACTCAATTCGAATTTTAGTGGCAAATAACCAATTTAATGTTTTTTGGTGGCATTTTGAAGAGTGACAATAGTTTTAGTGGCAAAAACTCAAATTTCTCTTTTAATAGGAGTGGCAAATAAACATTTTTTTATATGCGAATTTTGCTAATTATACAGATTAAATGAGTTGCATGTTTTATTGGACTTTTGTGATAAACAATTTATTATTGATTTATTTTACATTAACAAATTAACATTATTGGAAATGGATGATATTTAAAATATAGTAATTATATTTGAGTATTATTATATGAGTAAAAAAATGATATTCATGTTGTTCAAAAGGAAAGAAATATAAAAAGAATTTTAATAAAAAGAATATTAGATATATATAAATAAACATTATGTTTGTAATTGATTTTGTGTATGAGTAAGCTATTTTATTACGTAGAAGAATAAATATTTTTTACATGTAAAATAGTATTTAAGAGTTAGCTCGAGTTAACATGAATTGTTGAAGTAAAAAATTCAACTCAATTCGAAAAAACGAGTTTACTAAATATCAACTTGTCATGAAATTCATAAGTTCCGGTGGAACGGATGGGTTACAAATTAGTAATTTTTTTGTACACTATGATTAGCGATGGACTAGTAAACTTATTTAAACCACTTTCAGGTCATGCACTGGGCCATGTCAGTGCCATTGTAAATTTGTAATTATATCTTGAATAATAAAAAATAGAATATATACGACCCTCAAAAAGCATGCGCACAAATTAAAAATTAGATTCAATGTTTCTGTTTGAATATAATTGGAACATACTAATAATTAATTAAATCAGCTTGCAACTAAAAAAAAAGTTTAATCAGTTTATCCTCAATGGCATATATAATAACCATAAACATCATTGCAGGTTCTCCTTTCAACATCTTGATCTGAATTGAGGCACAATCCTAATCCTCTCTCTTGTCGCGATAAATTAACCCATAAGTAAACCCCACTTTCAGGTCTATCGTAGTTTTTTAGCTTAAATTTGAAATATTTTCTGAAAAAAAGAATTTGGGAATTTGCGGGATAGCGATGAAGTCTTTCAGCTTACCATATTGCTAATGGATCTGTGGCACGTGCGGCGTCATGGCGTTTCTCTCACGCACTATACTCTTCGCTGTTACGCCCCCCCCCCCCCCCCCCCCCCCCCCTCCACATCACCCGTTTCTCTTTACCTTTTGTCGAAATATCAGTTTGTTTTTATTTATTATATTAATGGGTTCCGTTTCTAACTTCTTCAAATTCGCCTTTTCCTCCACAATTGGAAGAAATCCTTAATTCTCACATCAGTTAAGTGAAAGCAGAGAATTCTCTTTTCATTTCGGTTGTTTCCTCTGCTGCTACTGTGCTCTTCGGTTGGACGAAGGGATGGAGACGATTAAGAGGCAGGCGAGCAGGCTCAGAGAGCAGATGTCGAAGCAACACCTTGTATCTATTTTCTCTCCACTGTTGTTTTCGTTTTTGGTGTATTTATCTTTGGTTGATAGAAAAATTGATAGAAAGCCAATGAATTATACTCACAATTAGTGTAATCTGGTCTTGGCTTTAAGTGACCTCTTTCAATTTGAAGAAATTTGGAGTACACATCTAGGAAACCCTGTCATAGTTTCTACGCAATGTCCAAAATTGTCTTTACTGAAATCATTTTTGGATGATATGCAAAATTAGGCAGTTTTGAGGCAATTCACTACGCGGTATAGCCAAGACCCAGCTCTAATTGATGAAGCTGAGGTTCAGTGCCATCAGAACCTACAGAAGCTTTACAACTCTACGAAAGCAGCTAAGGTATAGCCGTATAGGTTTGTTCTCTACCAGGGAGGTTCCAATAACTTTAGTTGCTCTATTATTGAATGAGGTCAACAACAACAAAAGTGCTTGATTTGCGATAGAATTACTGATACTGACTACTGATGCAATAGTTGTGATGTCACTTGCTGGGAGAGCATTTATTTGTCTCTGTTGTTGTGTATGAGATGGACCATACCCATAGGAAATCAGTAAACAATTAAAAGTGTATATTCCGTTCGTGGCAGTTTTGGCTGTTTCGATACTAAAACTGTGTAATGCATTTTGGCTGTTTCTGTACTTGTCGAATAACTGAGGCTTGACTGAACATGCATCCCATGAACTTTTTTTTTGGTCTTTCAGCAACTGCAGAGAAACATAGTACGCGGAGTCGAAAGTTTTATAGCCATTAGCACTAAACAGATGGAAATATGTAATACTTTTTTGAACCTTCTAAAAGTCATATATATTAAACTTCACCTTCTCTATACTAACTGTGTGAACAATTCTAGTGAAAAGACTAGCTGATGATTGTTGCAAGTATGGGAATGAGAACCAATCATCCAGTTTTGCCCTTGCAAAGGCTTCCATAGAATTTGGAACATCACACAGATTGATAGAAAAAGAAAACGAGTATCTTCTGGAAGTTCTTGGGAAACAGGTTATTTAACTTCCATTTTATGAGCATCTTTTTTATTTTCAAATTATTACAGCTTAGGGTTTCAGCATTTAAATTGTACTTGATTGGTGTAATTGTTTCCAGCTCAACCTTTAATTATGTCACTGTTCTGACCGATTTTCTATTACCAAGGTCTCCGAGCCACTGAGAGAGATGATAATGAGTGCTCCCTTGGAAGATGCTCGCCTATTGACATACCGCTACAAACGGATTAGGCAAGATGTGGAGTCCCAGGTAAAATCAGAAATATATATTCTAAAGAAAGCAAAGAATAGAAATTATACTTGTACTCCTGCTTCAAAGTCCTGAGCAGAAATATGAGGTTACCTATTTAGAGTTGTAGTTCTCATTGTAAAATCTGCCTGTTACTTTTGTTCCAACTACATCAGCTTGGTAGTCGGTGCCATAACAGTCCAGCGCAACACTTAGCATGGACCAAATCAGCCATTATTTTTTTATTATATTGAGGTTCCAATGTGATAGCTCATTTTGTCAATAGCCTTGTATCAAAACCCATAATGCAAGACCAGATAATCCAGAAGTCCAAAAAGCCTACCAACACTATCCGAATTTGCTTACGAATACGAAGAAAGAAATTTCCCGAAATAGACATCACGATCCGGAAATAGCTTTTTCCGGAATAGCCATCTCGATCCAAAAATAGCTATCTGATAGGATTACTCCCAACAGTTGCGGTTACTACACGTTCTCATCACGCTGCACATGTCCTAATAACTATCCACGATTGGCAAAACAATCAACCGACAATACTGAAATATATATACCCCCAGAACATAGAGGAGAGATCATCGAGTTCAAGGGCACAAAGCCAAACGCCGTCAAGAGACCAAGCTACCAAAGAAACAGGCAGTTAAATGTCTTGTTTAACTGTCTTCCACCCAACTTATTTCACCTCAAAAACACTTACGGATCGTCTCTCAGATAGGCTGTATCAGTGATCGTGGGGACACACACACCCGACACTATGACTAGGTTTTCTGATGGCACGTGAAGAATTAACAATCGAGGTAGAAGAAGCTGTCGACGGACGGAAAAGGCAGAGGGAACGAAACGTCGAGCTCGTGCAAGACATCCGCTACGGGCCTCCGACCCCGGCAAGTTTCTGGAGAACACAATCACAACCACATGCAGCGGTCCAACCCGAGGTGGTTCATCTCACCTCAAATGGACCCCCGAGAGAAGACCCGATGCCTCACACCCCAGGGAGACGCCTCCACAGCAACCTCCCCTTCCCACAGGGACACCACCTCCCGCTTCGCAGACAAGTATGGTATTTTCGTCCTTACCCCAAACGGCACAAAATATTAAGGTGCCAACTCCTCAGGGAGGAATACCTCAGTACCCCTTTCCACCTGAAACGTACCACTGGTCTCAATACCAACAAGCACCCCCTTCAAGCATCCCTTGGGATTGTAACTAGAGTTACCAGTTTGGAGGATACCCGTGGAGCAGGTATTATACTCCATACAATTACCAAGGATGGTACCCCTGACCCCAACAGTGGTCTTTTCTTCTTTCGCCTGGACCGCTGAGGATATGCGGGGAATAAGCTGAGAGTATCCGAACATCGTTTGTACACGAGACGAGATTACAAGCCCGTTAGACAGAAGAAAATAAACATTGGGGTAAAAAGGCAGAAGACAGTACGCACAGAAGTCGATAAACTCCTAAAGGCAAGATTTGTTCGTGAGGTAATCTGTCCGGATTGGCTCGCTAACCCGGTCCTCGTTAAAAAGGCGAACGACGACTGGCGTATGTGCATCGACTTCACCGATCTCAACAAAGCATGCCCAATGGATCATTTCCCCTTGCCTAGATTCGACTAGCTGATTGACTCAATTGCAGGACATGCCGTACTAAGCTTCATGGACGCTTTTTCCGGATATAACCAAATACGGATGTACCCGCAAGACGAAAGCAAGAATGTGTTTGTAACAAACATGGGGCTGTATTGTTACAAAGTAATGCCATTCGTGTTACGAAACGCAGGAGCAACGTACCAGAGAATGGTCTACAAAGTGTTTAAGAAGCAGATTGGGAGGAATATGAAAGCATATATTGATGACATGCTAGTCAAGAGCATGGCTGAGGATCATCATATTACTGATTTAGCCGAAACCTTTAAGGCAATGAGCGAAGTGGATATGAAATTGAATCCGAAGAAGAATTTCTTTGGCTTGGCGAGAGGAAAATTTCTCGGGTTCATGGTTTCCCAAAGGGGAATTGAAATCCATCCCTCCAAGTCGGAATCTATCCTTAACACGCAAGCTCCCAAAAACCTCAAGGAGTTGCAAAAGCTAACGGGACGACTAGCTGCCTTGAATCGATTTATCGCCAAGTCGAGAGAGGTATGCCTGCAGTTCTTCAAAGCTTTGCGAAGAGATTTAAGGTTTGTGTAGAACGAGGAATGCGAGTCGGCCTTCACAAAAATTAAGGAATACCTTGCTAACTTGCATTGCATGTCCCGACCAAAGTCGGGTCAGCCTTTATTGTTATATTTGGCCACATCTGATCAAGCAGTCAGCGCAGCTCTAGTCACCAAAGAAGGAAATAAACAACTGCATGTGTATTTCGTGTTACATGTTTTACGCGACGCAGAGACAAGGTACCCGCCGCTTGAGAAGATGGCTTTGGCCTTAGTCGTGGCTTCGCGGAAACTAAAACCATACTTTCAATCATATCCTATCAAGGTGTTGACTAATGCACCTCTGCGAAAAATCCTCACAGACTTCAATGCATTCGGGCGCCTCTTGAAATGGGCGCTAGAGTTGTTCGAATTTGACATAACCTTCCACTCATGACTCGCACAGAAGTCTCAGATATTTGCAGACTTCATTGCTGAATACTCGGGCGAACAACAGAGCACACACGAATGGACTCTATTTATGGATGGTGCATCTTCTCAAAGCGGAGTGGGAGTGAGTGTTGCAATGATAGGATCTAACGAGGAAAAGCTCAACTATTCCATCCAATTGCTTTTCCCGATAACTAACAACGCGATCGAGTACGAAGCAATGATAGTTGGACTTACCTTAGCCTAAGGAGTCAGCGCATGACAGTTACATCTGTTCAGCGATTAACAGCTCGCTGTTAGACAAGTTAAGGACGAGGCAAAGGTAAATGAAGAAAAACTCCTCGCATATAAAAAAATGTTGTTAACTTTAGTTGATTCATTTGAGAAAACAGAGATATCTCACGTATCCCGGAACCGAAACGGCCCGACTGACGCTTTGGCCAAGTTAGCTTCATCAGGGCAGCTTGATAAAAAGGATCTTGTAATTTGTTTAGAGATTCTCAGTCCAAGCATCACTACAGCCAAGCAAGAGGTCGTCCCGGTCGATGTAGGGGTAGATGCCCGGCGTATAAAGCGTATCGCTCCCATGTACCACACTAATGAGAACGTCCTTTATAAAAGAGGATACTTGAAACCCTGGATGCGATGTATCCCGGATTTGCAAACTGAAAGCATACTATCTGAAGTATATGAAGGTATATGCGGGAGCCATCAAGGAGCAAAAACCTGCAAAGAAAATCCTACAAGCTGTGTATTTTTGGCCAACCATAACCCGAGATTCGAAGAATTTTGTTAAGAGGTGTGGAAAATGCCAATTCCACAGCAAATTGTCTCATGTGCCACCATATGAAATGATTACCATCTCGGGAGCATGGCCTTTTGATTTGTGGGGAATAGACATATCAGGACCTTTTCCCAAATCGACCTGTCAAGTCAAATACATCATCGTGGCAGTCGAATACTTCATTAAGTGGGTCAAAGCTGAGGCCATTCAAAAACAAGATTTTGCATCTCACCCGATTCATGTGGAAGAATATAATCTGCAGGTTTGGCGTCTCGCATGCGTTCGTGACGGATAACGGCACTCAATGTTGTTCTGAACAGACGCTGGAATTCTGCGCTAATCTTGGAATTCAAAGCATTTTTTATCCGTTAGCAAGCCTTCAAGCAATGGACTTACCGAAGTCACTAATCGAACGATAAAGGAAGGTTTGGAAAAAAGGTTGAATCTCTCCGAAAATCATGGGCTGATAAACTTGTTGAAATAGTGTGGGCTTACCACGTTACACCAAGGGAGGCAACCCAACAATCTCCCTACCAGTTGGTCTACGGCTCGGAAACGATATAGGAACATTCCCGATTTGTTCATGGATTACATAAACTAGGGGGCATTCTCCCGGGAAGCGATACAATTCATAAAAACACACGGGGATAGACTCCCCGATCCACTCTCTCACAAAACAAAAAACAAACTAACAAAAAATAAAAAAATCAGGTGGATACCCTACATCTGCAAGCAGCTGCACCCACCAACTATCTTTACTTTCTACAAAGAAAGACAAGTATTAGAAATGATAGTATAAGAATAGTGATTCGAGTTAAGTCGGGAGGTGTACTACCTAATTACTGACTGATTTGTTGCCGGCATCTGCCTCTTTAATTATTCTCGAAGATGACTCCTGACGAGGACGTGGAGTGGCAGCCCTTGTTATCTGCCTTAACGTATCGGGTATAAGGATGCCAGCAGGCCACCTGACAAGGGATACGGGTGACGCACCCCGATAGATTTGATAGCTTTGTGGGATAATTTCATATCCACTACATTCTCTTGAGGATCCAAAAACTTGTCAGCTTCCTGATCCTAAAAAAATCCCTCCAAGTCAACAACTTGGCATTTCTCGTCAGTAGGGTGGCAAACTCCCACTTCTTCGGCAGCAATTGGGAAATACCGAGAAATATCCCGAAATACGTTGTAGCATAGAAGCTGGATGGGCCCTTTCAAGGCATAAAGTGCTGCATGGCCGAATGCAGTGCTCTTCAGAAAGTCCTCGGCTGATGATAATCACAGCCAATTGATCTCCTCATCCTTCTGTCTCTCTCAAGTAGTGGAGGCATCCAACTCAGATTGGACGCGCTGTAGCTCGAGCTGCAGGCTCAACTTCTCCTCGGACAGTGCCCGATTCATTGCGTCTAAATGCAACAGGCGGTCCTTATACTCATCCCGCTGCATCACAACCTTTGCAGTACGGATGGCGACGTTAGGAAGGTCAGAAACCATCAGTTTACCGGATGCATGAGCGAATTCATTATGCACTCGGCTCAAGAAGCAACCAGCTTCTAACAGGTGTTGGTTCAGCTTCTTGATTACAGCCAAGGGATCCTCTTCTTGGCTAGTCATGTAAGGGAGGCAGTTGGCATGAAAGACCTGCAAGGCGTAGTTCCCGAGGCTGCCACTCGGTTGGTTCGCCTTCAAAGCCTCAGCCCTACCCGAGATGTTCATACACACCGAGTTCGGGTACTGAAAAGAGAAGCCTTCCCTCCAAGGGAACCCCATATTGAACTCCCTGCTTAGCTCCTGTTCCTCTTCGGTAGTGAAAGGAGCAGAGGGAGAAAGCCCATAGCTGCTCGGTCTGGTCAGGTGCTTAGATTTTTTGCGAGCATTCTCGTCAAGAGTAAGTTGACACTTCTTCTTTTCCGTCCGGGAAGTCCCCGCGGCGGGAGTTTCGAGCTTCTTGCTCACCCGAGGAGCCACGGGGGCCTCAACCTCTCAAGGCTGTTCTGTATCTGAAGTAGAATGAACATCTTCTTCTTCTTCAATCAGCGATATCTCCTCTCCATCATAAATGAGATCCATTGGGCCTTGTTCTGCAAAGACGATAAAACTTATTAATACTATATTCAGATACCTAACCTTGCTATAACCCTAATATACAGGTAATACCTTCTAAAATTCGATCCACTCGAGCGATAAGACTGCTATCCTCTGGACATTCGAGAAATACAATATTCCAATCGATCAAAGGCCTCCAAATAATACAAACCTCATTTAAACCGAGGACCGTACGAGGGTTCTCAAGAAAGAAGAACCACTGTTTTCACTTGTTTATTCTCCATGTACTCTTAGTGTTAAAAATTTTCAGGCGGTTCTGCCTCTGTTTCAAACTTAACCATTTCTGATCTACTCGGGTGACCATGTAAAATTTGTTTAGAACCAACAAAGTTGGTCGGTTGGTTCCTAGGCGAGTGGAATTGACTCGAAAGAATGTCTCTAACGATGTCAAATGGCACCACGCGTAGCTGCTGAACTGAGCAGTTGCTACGTCAAACTTATTCAACACCTTTTGAAAGTCGGTTAGCGGTATCCTAAACTCGCAGTTGACCATGGCGGTATACAACCCTAAACCTTTTCCTATGTCATAAGTCCGGTCAGTAGGGAGGGTTGTAGGATCCGAGGCAAGGTGTTATGGGTCTCAAAAAATAGACCTTGTTGCAGAAGGTAACGAAAAATTTTCGCCCATTTTTCAGAAACGATACTGTCATAAGTTTCCTTCTCTGAGGGATACATCCGGGCTGTTGGGAATTCTTGATCTCGGAGAAGAAGCCTCTTCCTAAGGCCTGAAGGTCTTCCGGGTTCGTGCTCGGGGACCTCCTCAAGTACCTCTACCCTATCAGCAGTGCACCCGGGTAGATCGAGGTGAGCATCAGTGTCGGTGGATTGATTCGCTGTATTCGAATGCCACCCGAGGTCTTCATTATCTGACCAGCTCCATACCTCACTAAGTTGGGGAGGCTCTGCCCTTTCTTTTCCGGGGCGGTGAGGAGAATTACTAGAAGCCATTTCTTATGAAAGCCTTCGTGAAAGAAAAATAGGTATAAAAGAACGACCAAGGAAATGAAAGCAAAATTTCTATTAAGATCGACAAAACGTCGTTTCAAATAAAGATAACCCTACTCAGGTACTAATCTAATTTGGTTACCATTAAAGAAGAAGAAAATGCTAAAAGAACTCGCAAGATTAATCATCCAATTCACAAGAATGTCTAAACCGAGGTATATAGAAGAGAATCAAAGTAAGTTGCTGATAAGAAGGATAAAATATTACCTGTGAGAAAGAAGATGTGAGGTTCTTAGGTAGCGGATTAGATCTTCGAAAAGGAGAAGTTCAGAGAAGAAGACGATTAGTAAGAGTGAGAAGAGTTCATTAGAAGGAAGCTAAGAGCTATTTATAGAACTATCTGCGTCAATGAACTGACGCATACCTCGCACCAATTCGACAATGACGCGTGGCATCCACTGACCAATTGGAAGACAGAAGAACAAATTCGTATAAATTAGAGATCGGATAATATCACCTGAAGTCAAAACGATGTGACGCTTCGATTCCCGCTCATTATTTCGAATCATTATCACGAATATCGAGGGGTCACATCGCTTCAGTATTTGATAGTTGTCATATAACTCCCCGACGAGAAGTTCAAAGGTCATCAGGAGAAACGACCCGAAAGGTTTCGGGAGGAATGGTAAAACATGAAAAAATGTTGTATTTAAGCCTCCAATGCATTCGAAGATGGCATTACAGGCTTGGGGGGGGGGGGGGATAATACATTGACATTTTTTATTTCGGGAAATTCCGAGAAGTTTCGAGAAGCTTTTCACTAATTAACCGATAAGATATAGTCATGTGTTTAAGCCTCTAATGTATCCGAAAATAGCATTACAGACTTGAGAGGCAAATGATAGATCATTTTGTCAATAGCCTGGTATTAAAACCCATAATGCAAGACCAGATCATCCGAAAGCCCAAAAAACCTACCAACAATATCCGAATTTGCTTACGTATACGAAGAAAGAAACTTCCCGAAATAGATATCAAGATCCGAAAATAGCTCTTCCTGAAATAGCCATCTCGATCCAAAAATAACTATCTGGTAGGATCACTCCCGACAATGACGGTTACCATACGTTCTCACCACGCTGCACACGTCCTAATAACTACCAACGATTGGCAGAACAATCAACCGACAATATTGAAATATATATACCCCAGAACATAAAGGAGGGATCATCGAGTTCAAGGACACAAAACCAAACGTTGCCAAGAGACCAAAGAAACAGGCAGTTAAACGTCTCGTTTAACTGTCTTCCACCCAACTTATTCAACCTCAAAAACACTTATGGACTGTCTCCTAGATAGGTCGTATCACCATGGAAGTGCCTTTATAAATTATTTGACAGTTCTTGAAAAAAACTGGTACATTTGTATCTTCTGTGTCTAATTAGATAGCAGAGGTAATAAAACGACAGATGAAGTCAAAGGAAGCAGGCTCAAATGATGATAGCGCTACCAAACTGAAATATGCAGAGAGTAAGTTGACAGAACTGCAAACAACACTGTCAGCACTTGGGAAAGAGGCGACAGCAGCCATGCTGGCTGTGGAGATGCAACAGCAAAAAGTCACCTATGAACGCCTTCTTGTTATGGTACGAACCAATTTTTACCTAAATTTATGCACTGTTGTTGTATGCCATCTTATATTTTTTTTTTTGTATTTCTCAGGTTGATGCAGAAAGAGCTTATCATCAGAGTGCTGCTAGTATTCTAGACAAGCTTCATGACGAGGTACTTTCTTCAAATAAATGGTCTTGTGATATAAATTCTAGAAAATCATTTTGAGCTAAAGATGCGTTTTGATACGGATACAGATGATCCTAGCAAAGGAGCAGAGTGATTCATTGGCCCAATCAGGGACAACTGAGACAGATTCACAACCCAAAAGCATTACTGAAGGTCCTGAACTAATGAAGTTCATTCAAAATAATGGGGATGGTCAGGACAACAAGTCTTTTGTGGCTGAGGTATTTTCTCCATTTTAGCACTTGTGTTGTATTGGTTGATGTGCAAACTTAGATTACCTAAAGTACTGCTCAGTACTAAATTCATACTGGTACCTAACAATTCAGCACTAATTATCTGGCACCAATTGAGACAAAATAAATTTGATATCTTTTTTTTCTTTTTCCATCTGTTCTGGTTTGTTTTATTACTTGGTGATCGGGAATAATTTGTGCTTAAACAAGGACATAAGAGAACATTTATCTAGCTAATGAAGCTTAAACAACTGATGTCATCATCCCTTATGGTAGTTCTCATATAACTTTTCTTTGATACACTATGAAGGTGATTCATCCATTTGATGCGCAAGCAGATAGCGAACTTAGTATTTCTGTTGGTGATATTGTTGTTGTTCGACAGGTACCAGATTTCAATTAGAAATTACATTTCCAAGAACTTGCAAAAACCTTTGGTTAACAACATATTCAAGAACTAGCACATTTTATTTTCTCAATTGAATGGTAACACAGGTGACAACTAACGGATGGTCAGAGGGAGAGTGCCAAAGAAAATCAGGGTGGTTTCCATCAGCGTATGTCCGGTCTAGAGACGAAGTCAACGATACTGAAGAAATGGAATCTGGCTTGCTAACATGAGATGTGCTTGCTCTTCAAATCTTCTTTTTCTCTTCTCTTCTCTCTTTGTATAGATGCCAGTCTATTTGGTGAGTGTTTTTCCATTCTTTCCTTTGAACTAAAACTCTATTTTGCTGAGGTTATTTAGCATTGTAATTATTTATTCTCATTGGTTAGTTGTACACTAATTGTTTATAGATAAGCTTGGGTTATGGGTTGAGTGTTCAGTCTAAATAATTTTTGTAATTTGTTCTGGTTTTTTGAACTGCTTCAGTTGCTATTTGATAATCTATTCTTCTCATATCGCTCAATGAGAAGCATGCACAACCTTTTTGTCCGTACTGATGGTGGAAATTTATTCCCATTGAAATTCTTTTTATTTTTTATTTTTACTTTTAGTAGGATTCCAATTGAATTTCACAATATGCATCCTGGCGAAGCATATTTAATCAAGAGCTTCTTATTAAGTTCCAATATAAATATACTGACTAAACATTTTATTTTTTTTTAATAAAAAAACAAACTAAGTACTACAGAACATATCTTGGGATGCATTACTGAGATGTGAATCACAGGGTAAGAATACATTTGCTAAAAAAGGTGTACAACCAAAACAGGATTGATTGGCATCACAAAGACGCGTTCAATCTTTTTATTCAGTCGGTCTGCTGTATTAAAACATTCAAAAAAGATCTCTGAATTAACCTATTTTATCCTTCCTTGGCTTTTCTATTTTATTCAATATATCTGTTTCAATTTCAATTGATATTCAAATCTTATCTTCTTGCAATAAGCCTTTTCTGCCTGGATCTTGCTGTTACGAATCATCTGTAACCTGACTCTTTTTCTAAGTTCTATCGTACCATGGGGCTACTTTAACTGGACGTTTCTACGCAAAAATTCCATGACTCTTTATCTAATCTACAAAAAATGGGTCCGAATCTGTTACTATTTCGGAAAAAAGAGGGTCATATTATTCATTTACGGACCGTCGGATTAAAAACAGACGGACGGATCAACACAGGTGGAATTCAGGGGCTTTTTTGTATTGATATGATCCATTCAATATAAATTAACAGTTCAGATTAAAATTAGAAAAGTTGAGAATCTCAATTTGAAATAGCCTATTGCAACAAATTGCAACGAGAAGACATCGTATATCAAGTTTTTGATCTTGTCGCAATAGCAACTTCGCAGTGCTATGCTATCTCGGACATGTATCCTCTGCTGCACTTTTTTGTGCAGCAGATGGCTGCATTTAATCAGGACCGTCAGATTAGAAATCGATGCTCGACCGTCACTGATATGATTCAGGGGAGAGTTTTATAGTAATAAATCAGGATTGTTAAATTTTGATTCGACGATCTTGATTGAAAGGCAGCTTTCTGCTGCACAAAAAATGCAACAAAGGATTTCGTTCCATGCTATCCCCGGTGCATCATATATCAAGTTTTTTATCTTGTCACAGTAGCGGCTTCGCGGTGCTATGTTATCCCCTGTGCCCCTCCATGTGATTTGACGCAGATGTGGCAGAACTCGATCTAACCTGAGAAATCTGCCCGACTTGGTTTGAACTCAACTCGACTCGATATTTATAAAGTCAAACTAATTCAAACCGACCCGACCCAACCCAAGATGACCCGTAATCCGAGACGAAGTGACACATGAGCGACCTGAGCCCGACCCGAGATCACCCGTAATCTGATATGGCCCGACACATGAGAAATTTGCCCGACTTGGTTTGAACCCAACTCGACTCGATATTTATAAAGTCAAACTAATTCAAACCGACCCTATCTAAGATGACCCATAACCAGAGATGAAGCAACACATGAGGACGTGAGCCCGACTCGACTCGACCCGACTTCACCTGATACAACTAGTAATACATAACTTACTAGAGAGGACAACAACCTCCTCCCAAAATTATCGGTTCCTAATGAAGTGGGAAAATTTTCATAAAAGGCTCAAATATGAACCAGATTAAATATAATAACCTAAGACTTCTAAATTTTTTTATGAATGATCAAGGGATAGAGCTATTAACAATAAAATTTCGATTTTTTCGATTATTTTATTATTTTCGTCTGTTTTCTCCTTGTTTGTTTCTCCCGTGTGTAGAAAATAGGGGTGCCATTATCAATAACGCTTCTAGATGAATTTGAAGTGCAACTTCTCTCAAAGTTTCAGAATCAATTCAACTTCTTAAGAGCGCGACTAACAAAAACGCTCCTATTTTCTGTATTGAAATGTCCTCATACAAAAAAAAACCCAAAAAATAATAAATATTGAATGAAATTTAGAGTAGTATTAACAATAGAGCCTCCAACAATTTTTATATTTTTTTTATAAATTTTAAACCATTATATATAATCCTATATAAAATTTTCCAGTGAAGTGACGACTTTCTCAGTCCTGTCCTCTCCAGTCGAACACAGGTAGGAGAAATATCTTATTTCTGCACAAACAGGGAAAATTTTCATAGAGGTGCACAGAAGAAACTTTTTCAACAGATATGACTAAAGGCATCTTAAAAATTTCACAGAGAGTCAAGGACACAAGTAATACTTGTGCCCCTAAATTTTTTCAATTTTTTTTTCCAACTTTCGTGCACTTCTCTTAAAGCTTCAGTACAAATTTTATAATTAAGTGACCCAAATATTACTTACGTCCCTAAAAAAGCTTAGAAATTCAAGTATTAGTTAAGTTCTTAAGTCTTTGTGATATTTTTAAGAAGCCTTATTAGTAAAAAATATTGTTTCTGTGATTCTTTATGGCTTTATGCAAAAATTCCTACAAACAGACAACAGCTGAAATTTAAGGCTTCCAGTCACACCTCATCCTGGTCTTTAAATTTCTACGATCTCACATCATATCCATTGACTTCTGCAATCTGACTACGTGGCAACATCGAAATAATCAAGGACACATCTGATTGTTTCCACTGGAGAGAAAAGATCACGTTCCAGCTCGCCTCTCCTCTTCCTCTCCCCCCTCTCTCACTGCCGCTCCCCCACACTCGCCTTCTCTCACGGCTTAATCTCGACTCCTTGAAATCTAGGGTTCTCCAGGCTCCATCTGTTCTTCAAAATTAGCGTTCTAAGTCACCGTTCAAATTGCATCGTACTAGTGCGGAGGTCGATCCGAGGTGCTCGATCTTTTACATTCCCGATTGTTTTTCCTTCTTCGAGTGAGTTCAGATCGGTTACTAATGTCGATATTCCCGATTTAAAGGAAAAATGTTTTGCTGCATTTTTTATGCTTTGTATAATCGCTTTATTATTTGGTGGGGAGTTGTGTACAATCTTTGAAAAGTTGTGGTATTCTTTGTTATTGGAGAAAACCCTCACTCTGAATTTAATTAGAGGAAACCGTCTTGTCGTAAGTTTTAGTAGTGAGTCTAGTTGACTTTAGTAGTCGCATTGTGTCACTGCTCTGAACTTATAATTGCCTGATGCTGGTGTCCTTGCTTAGCATTATTTCACTCACAACTCAGCAAATTGAACCCAAAAATTGTTGCGTATGAGTAGGTTATATCTATTTTATTTTAGAACTTATTTAACAACCAGTGTTTATAAGAAAATATATATGTATATTTATTTGCATATTTTCCAATGGAAGCTGATTGCTTATTTACTCTTTGCACAGTACTGTATTGAGCTTTTGCACCTATTCTATTGATTTCTTGAAGAAGAAAGGGTCACAATCTGGACCATGTCAAGCATCTACTAGATGAGCTGGTGTGGTTTTATTGTTCTTGGGCAGCTTATCGATGGGCCCAATTCTGAAGAAATGCCCGATTTTTCTGTTTCTCCTTACAATTCTGCTTGTGTATTTACTTGGAACAAGTGCTATAAACTCAGAAGGTATGAACCTGAATAGTTTGTTCCAGAAATTTAGCCTACAGGATTATCAAGGTAGCAACACTGAATAGTAAGGTAGCAACACTGCATGTGCAGTTGTGTTCTTTGTGATGGATCTCAATGGTTAAGGATTATCAAGCATTGTTCCTACTTAGCACTTTAAGTATGCCAACAAAATTCAGAAGAGAAGAGAAGAGCATAATCTCAATCTCATTGTGTTATTTGAAATTGAGTCTTGTAGACTTGTAACATTGTGATGGCATTCCATTAGTAGAATTGAACATCAGGTTTCTGGTATTGGGTTCTATGGTCCTTGGTTTGCCTTTCAATGTTTTGAAGACCTTAAATTTAATTCCGTATTTACAAATTTGATCTTTTAGGAGATGCTCTCCTTAGCTTTAAGGCGGCAATTGTTGACTCAGATGGTGTATTTCTCAATTGGAGACTACAAGACTTGGATCCATGCAACTGGACTGGCGTGAATTGTGACATCCATAGCAAGCAAGTGATTTATTTGTAAGTTTGCTTTAGGGAACTGGTATTGAGTAGCAGTGAAGTTTTTTATTTTATGCAACTTCAGTCATATTTTTGGACATTTCATCAGATGATTATGAATCTATTTTAATGCAACATAATTTCAGGAATCTCGCCTATCACAAGCTAGTTGGTTCTATAGCACCAGAAATTGGGAGGTTAAGTGAACTACAATTTTTGTAAGTTCTTCTAAGAAAAGGACACATAGTCTTACTCGTCATGCTAATTTTTTCAAACCATATTTATGACATTTCGGATATAAATCTTATATATCAGATGTGCTAAAATTTCTTCAGGGCTTTACAAGGTAACAGCTTGTATGGTATAATCCCGCCAGAACTAGGCAACTGTACTGCTTTACAACATCTGTAAGTATACGGCATCTGAGTTCGTAGTTTTGCATGTTCACATTATTCAAGCATCCTTCATTCGATACATTGTTTAGGGCAACCCGGTGCATGTAGCTCCCGCTTGCGCGGGGTCCGGGGAAGGGTTGGACCACTTTGGGGTCTTTGTACGCAGTCTTTCCCTATATTTCTGCAAGAGGCTGTTTTCCACGACTCGAACCCCGTGACCTCTTGGTCACAAGGCGATAGCTTTACCGCTGCGCCAAGGCTCCCCTTCTCATTCTATACATTGTTACATCATAAATTTCTAGAACCATAACATTGCAAAACATGTTTTGTAGATACCTACAGGGGAACTACTTGAATGGAATAATCCCCCCACAGATGGGTAATCTTTCAGTTCTTGAGACACTGTGAGCTCTGTTGTAAACTCATGCTCATTACTCATTAGTACCGCACATTTCTCAAATGGAAGTTCATGACTTTTGTCTTATTGATCTTTAGAGATATCTCCAGCAATACCTTGAGTGGTATTATTCCCCAATCACTTGGCAATCTAACCAAGCTTATATCATTGTGAGTACCCCTTACTTAACACTTATTAGTTATTACATATCTGTATGTACATTGTATAATAATAAGTTAACACTTTGTCTATAGCTTGGACCTTGTTAAGTCAACTTATCCATTCTTTCTTTAATGCAGCAATGTTTCAATGAACTTTTTGACTGGAGAAATTCCATGGGAAGGGGCCCTCATTACTTTTAATGAAACTTCGTGAGTACTGTTTGTCAACCTCCTATTGTCATCTCTTTCATCTCCGTTGTGCTCTGGTTGGACACTGCATTCTGAACGTATACTAAACTATCTAGAAAAAAAAATACAATTTAATGGTGCATTTGATATTGGATCTTGTAGGTTTGTGGGTAATAGAGGACTTTGTGGGAAGCAAATAGATGTGGAGTGCAACGACGACCCTCAGTCCCAATCTCGGGGTTCTTTGTCTCCTGCTGGTATGTTTTAATCACTTCAACACCTTGATTGATCTCCAAAATATTGATAGTTCTATATTTGCATTACATGTATGTTTTCTGGTGTTAATTGTTTACAGGAAACCTATTGCCAAAGAAGGCAGGTAAGAATTCAACGAGGCTGGTAATAAGTGCAGTGGCCACAGTAGGAGCTCTGCTCTTGGTGGCTCTTATGTGCTTTTGGGGCTGCTTTCTGTACAAAAACTTTGGCAAAAATGACATTCACGGTCTCCATATGGATGTCAGCGGAGGTACCTTCTCTCTCTCTCTTTCTGTAGCTCATGTTTCTATTTTGTGTCAAGGAAGAATTCTAACAAAGGCATCATCCACACATCTGCAGTGCCAGAAAGCCCGAGGTTCTTCTTGATTATAACTAAAACTTTATATTTTCTATCTTTGGATTATGATTTTCCATTGATTATTCATTATTTCACATTAAGAATAATTCTCTTCTTTAAACTGTCAATATGTGCTTGGAAAGAAGATGATAATTAGATTAGTCCAAGAAATAAATCACACTGGGGCTAAAGCACTGTTTCTCATGCCCTTATCAGCATAGTTTATACTATGCGTATACATTTCACAATCTAAAATGTATGAATGACAAATAAACATACCTTTCAGGTGCATCAGTTGTTATGTTTCATGGAGACCTTCCCTACTCATCAAAAGACATCTTAAAGAAAATGGAGACGCTAAATGAAGAACACATAATTGGATCTGGTGGATTTGGGACAGTGTACAAGCTAGCAATGGAGGATGGAAATGTGTTTGCTCTTAAGAGGATAGTGAAAACAAACGAAGGACTTGACCGATTTTTTGATAGGGAGCTTGAGATTTTGGGTAGTATCAAGCATCGGTATCTTGTCAATCTTCGGGGTTATTGCAATTCTCCTTCTTCTAAGCTGTTGTTATATGATTACCTACCTGGTGGAAGCTTGGATGAGGTCTTACACGGTGAGTATCTTTATTTTTTATAATTTATACCCCATATAATATATCATGCATGTTTAATGTGTATTGGTTTAACCTATACTCTGCTTTCTTTGAGCAATGTAGAAAAATCAGAGCAGTTAGATTGGGATGCTCGTCTAAACATAATACTTGGAGCAGGGAAGGGACTTGCATACCTTCATCATGATTGCTCTCCCCGCATAATACATCGTGACATTAAATCAAGCAATATATTGCTCGATGGGAACTATGAGGCTCGTGTGTCTGATTTTGGACTAGCTAAGCTTTTAGAGGATGAAGAGTCCCATATTACTACCATTGTGGCAGGGACATTTGGTTATCTTGCTCCAGGTATAGTATCTTTGTTTTCTTGGCTTAAGCCTTTATTGGTAGCTAAGCTCCAGGTATAGTATCTTGCTCCAGGTATATAGTTAAGCTTTTATCGGTAGACGGTTTCAAATCTGCAACTGTCTATTT
>CAXKVX010004448.1:0-13250 GCA_964058865.1 Eleocharis quinqueflora
TGTAAACCAAAGATTCCTTCAATAATCTATCCAGTATATAGCAAATTTGGTTAGGATATGGAAGGTTTGTATAAGTGGGGTTTTAAGTATCAAGCTGTTCAGGAATAGTATGGATGTGTACCAGTCATATTCACTTTTTAAGCTTTCATTTCATATTTTATCATCTTTAGAATCTGTGATATGTTCTACCAGGCTTGAATTGAATTTTGCGGTGAACGTGGCTGGGACATACACCATGACAGAGTTACTGGTGCCTATGTTAGAAAAGGCTTCACCAGATGCACGTGTCATCACTGTGTCATCGGGTGGCATGTACACCTCCCCTTTAACAAAAGATTTACAGGTCCTTTTTAATTTATTTTTTTTATTTTGTTTGTTATTTTTCTTAAATTCAATTATTTCTTCAGCTTACAATGTGAGCGAATTCAGATTTGACGTCTTAACTTGATCATTTTACTTCTTATGATTCTTCTCTGTGTATATGATGTTTCATCTCTCAGTTTCTAGTAAATATCGAGAAACTAGTAGTTCATGTGGTGTGGGATTTGAATTTCAGAATTCCCATGAAAGCAAATATTTTTTGCTTCTTATGCCCCCCCCCCCCCTGTGTTTTCAGTTTTTGGGGATTGGGTTGTTGGGGCTGGGGGCTGTGAATCGTGTGATCATTCAGATTTTTATGATGAATTGTTTTACAATTGCAGTTTAGTGAAGGCAAATTTGACGGTGCACTACAATATGCTCGAAACAAGAGACTCCAGGTTTGTATGGAACAATTACATCTATTGATGCTGATTTTGACTGGTATGTAAACACCAAAAGAAAACATTTTTTTTTCATGCTAACAGTCACAAATGTTCGACCCCCAAAAAGAAAAATAACCTAACTAAGAAGATTTTATTGATGGCATTTATTGGAGGGTACCTAAATGTATAAAGCACGCTTCGCTGGCCTTGTTAGCACTAATCTTAAGAAGCCTAGGGTATTGGAACATAAAGCAGAATTATTGGTAGGAGAAGTAAAAAGGACCAACATATTGTTTTTTTTTGTTTTGTTTTCAATTTATGACTTTTAGGTGGCATTAACTGAAAAATGGGCAGACAAACACAGCAATAAAGGGATAGGCTTTTATGCAATGCACCCTGGTTGGGCCGAGACTCCAGGTGTAGCCAAGAGTTTGCCTGATTTTTCTGAGAAGTAACTTCCATCTCTTATTTATTGTTATCAACTTATCAAGAATATACATGTCAATCAAACAAGTATTTCATGAACATAAACAGGATATGAATGTTGATTTAGAAAAAGAAAAGAAAAGTAAAGAACGAGAACAGTTGTGTCCAAGTAAATTGCATGAAAGATATTGAAATGAGTCCAGGTGCCTGAACTTCATACTTTTGTAATTGGAAGAAACTTTGACATCTTCTTTGAAAAGGAAAAAATAATACTGGGATTCAATTCAGGTTTCATTTCTATCCGGAGTCAAAAGAGTTAAATCTCATTGTAAGAATATTTGGAGTTTTGATTATGCTAGACTTATTGACCTTTGTTATTCGTATAATAGTCCTAAACTTCCTAATCCATTCCATCTCTTCATATGTTACCTTTTCTTTTCACTTTATCAACTGTTCAAATTTATATCAAATTCAATTGAATGCATTTTTTTTCTTTCAAATAATTAATTAGATTACAAGGGAAGCTCAGAACAAGTGAGGAGGGTGCAGACACTGTAATTTGGCTAGCATTACAGCCTAAGGAGAAATTGGTTTCTGGTGCATTTTATTTTGATCGAGCTGAAGCACCAAAACATCTGCCATTTGCCGGGACAGCTGGATCTCACTCCCACATTGATTCGATCATTGAAAATATTCGATCCCTGTGCAGTTTCTCTTCATGATTTTAACAATGTATGTACTTGTTTTTCGCCATATCATTTTCTGACTGAGTGTTAGTATGTTGCATAGTGAATTTCGCTTTCCTACAGAAACTTAACAAATAAAAAGCATATATATATGTTTTTAATTTGTTAACTTATTTTCATTGTGAATTAACCATTGCCATTTTCTTAATTAAATAACTGTTTGAGTAGCTAACGACCACAATTGTAGATATGTCAGGAGTTGGGACTGTTGGCTAACAAACCTTCCGGGCTTGAGTGCTAAAGCAATCAATATGTGTACTCCAAAACTCTAACGATAAAGCAATTTGCACTTTGTTTCTTTTTAAATTATTATTAAGGAAACAAAATGTTCTGGATATTAGTAAACTGGATCAGTTACTTATTCATAAGCTGGTTCAAACTGTTCATTATTTTGTACACCAGTTAAGAAGGGTTCGTGACTACCTACTACCAAAACTATTCATAGTGCATATTAGGACAATGAAAAGTATCGAATTTGTGCAAATCCAATAGAGCACAAATCCCAACACAAATCTAATGATTACCATTGTCTTTTATCTATTATCTACTATGCATGATTTTGTAGCATATCTTTTTTGCTTAGATATTTTTTTTTTCTATTTTACAATTTGATCTCAGTGAAGTTATGGACAGGGAAGAAGGAACAATATTATGGATTTTAAAAGCGCTAGATGGAATATAAATGTAATAAATGGAAACGGAAATCCATAGTGAAAAAACGAACAAAACAAATACTATTTAAGTAAAATACTTGTAACAATATCAAAAAGGGTCATTCACTTGAAACCTCCAAATTGTAGCAAGCATAGAGGGGAAGTTAAACGTTGAAAGACAAAAATTCCAGAGCGAAGTGACAATAATGAGCAAGATAGCACTAGGCAGAACAGGCTAGCAAGTACCACCAAGTAGGGGTGTAAATGGGTCGGGTTGGTCGGGTTTCGTATACTTTTTCAACCTGTTAGATGTCATTCGGATTGTAGTCTTTTCAACCCGTAACCAACCAACCAAAAATAAAAATCATCGAATTCATATTTTATTTAGGCGCTCGGGTTTTGTGGGTTTCACGGGTTTAAAAAACTTTAATATTCCACAATTTTTTTAATGATACAAAAGTAAAAGTAACCATTGAAAATAATTTAAATAATACATTGACGTCAGTTAATTGTCAATTGTTCCTTCTTAATATACGTGTAAGTTTGTGACGGAAATCGAATAATTTTTTTTATTACTAACAGTATAATTGTCTAATTAAATATAAAAGATCGGATCGGGTTTCACCCATGTTTTATTCTACAATCCGTACTCATGTATTAGATGTCGGGTTCGGTAAAATAAAAACCGTAACCGAACATAAAAAGTTGAAAAGGAAAAAATATTCGAAGTCGTTCAGATGAAAAAAATTGCACCAGCCGGGAATCGAACCCGGGTCTGTACCGTGGCAGGGTACTATTCTACCACTAGACCACTGGTGCTTATTGAGATTTGATAAATTAGTCTCCTAAAGAGACGAGGCCCAAGTTTTGGAAGAACATTGGTATCATTTATTGTACTATACATCTTTCCAGAAATATTTCAAATAAATTATTGCTGAAGAAGAAATGCATAATTTAAAAATGTGCCTAAATCTCGCTATTCAGTGTCTCGTTGATATTTTATTAGTACCTAAAACACAAAAAACATTTGAATATATTCTTTTATACTAGTAATTATGATCGTGCACCGCAACATGACGAAATATGTAGTAGAAAACAAAATTTATTAAAGTTTTTTTCATAAAGCGGCGGAGCGACGTCATACGACATGGAGTGTGGAGCGAGTAGCGTCATGGGGCTTGAATCATGCGCCATGCGTCATGTGTCATGCGCCATGCGTCATGTGTCATGCGCCATGCGTCATGTGTCATGCGCCATGCGTCACGCGTCTTGCGTCATGCGTCATGCGTCATGGGACGGGTCATGCGTCTTGCATCATGCGTCATGCGTCATGGGACTTGCATCATGCGTCATGTATCTTGCATCATGCAGCTTGCAATGCTTGCTTCATGCATCATGTGTCTTGCACTGTCTTGTGTCATGCATCATGCGTTATGCGGCGTCATGCGACATGCGGCTTGTAGAATCTTGCATCATGCGTCTAGCGTCATGCGTCATGCGTCATGCGTCATGCGTCATGCGTCTTGCGTCATGCGGCTTGCAGCGGCTTGCGTCATGCGTCTTGCGTTATTCGTCATGCGTTATGCGGCTTGCAGCGACTTGCGTCATGAGTCAAGCGTCATGCGTCATTGGCTTGCATCGGTTTGCTTCATGCGTCATGCGTCATTCGTCATGCAGCTTGCAGCGGTTTGCCTCATGTGTCATGTGTCATGCGTTATGTGGTTTCCAGCAGCGTCATGCGCTTGGAGCGTGAAGCGTGTAGCAGCGGAGTGACGGGGCGGCATCGTGCCAAACAAAAAGTAATATTTAGAAAATTACCTACATCCTTATTTCTGATTCTCCAATTTCAGTAGCAATAATACAACTTTCTTTTAATATCTAAGGGTCGAATTTCAGAGACAAGATACTTAATTTCATATCATTTGAAATTCAGTTTAAGCAGAAAGAAAGTTGTTATTTGTAATTTGATTGATTGTTATGATTATTTAGATGATTTTGTATTATGAAGGCACAATTTGATATTGTTGGTATCAAGAAATATTTCTATAGTAACACATTATCTAAACAAGCACAAATTTTATCATTTGGTATTTGATTGCACTAATGTAATTTTTTTTGTTAATTTTAATAAAAATACTTTAATATTTTCGTATACAATGCATGAGCATATTATGTATCATATATAAGATAAATAAATTATGAAGTTTTGATTTTGTAGGCTTCTTTTAATTTTAAAGTTGATGAGGGTATATATGAACAAAAACCAAATTCTATATAGCTGATTCAATTATTTGAAGGGGTTTAATTGCAACTTCTAGGACATAACCCTCTAATGAATAATTGCCTGAATCACACATACAATTCGGGGGCGGCTATTTGCCGAAAATTTTAATAATAAACAAAATAAAATAGAAAAATATTAAAATAAGCAAAAACAAATTTTTTTTAAGAAAATAAGAAAACCGGAAACTTAGAATCCGGTTTTGAACCGGAAACTAAGAATCCGGTTAAGTAGCCGTGCATTATTTGACCCGTGCATTACCTACATTTCACCCCACAATATTAATAAAAATATTAATAAAAAACATTTCACCCCACGCCTGAATGTTATAAATATGGTTTAGATGTGTTAGAACATTCAGGTTCAGATGTGTTATCTATGTTATGTTATGTTATGCTATGCACTTTTGTTATGTTATGTTGGACTCTTGCTATGTTAGCGTCATATGTCATGCATCAAGCGTCATGCATCAACGTCAAGCGTCAAACGTCATGCATCAAACGTCATGCGTCAAGCGTAAAGCGTCATGCATCAAGCGTCATGCATCAAGCGTCAAGCGACATGCATCAAGCGTCATACGCCAAGCGTCAAGCGTCATGCATCAAGCGTCATGCATCAAGTGTCAAGCGTCAAGCGTCATGCATCAAACGTCATGCATCAAGTGTCATGCATCAAGCGTCAAACGACATGCATCAAGCGTCAAGCATGAAGCTCAAGCGACATGCATCAAGCGTCATATGCCAAGCGTCAAGCGTCATGCATCAAGCGTCAAGCGTCATGACTTGATGCATGACGTTTGATGTATGATGTTTGATGCATGACGTTTGACGTATGACGCTTGATGCATGACGTTTGACGTATGACGCTTGCTGCATGACGCTTGGTGTATGACGCTTGATGCATGATGCTTGACGCTTGATGCATGACATTTGACGCTTGATGCATGACGCTTGGCGCTTGACGCTTTATGCTTTACGCTTGATGCATGACGTTTGACGCATGACGTTTGACGCTTGACGTTGATGCATGACGCTTGATGCATGACGCTTGACGCTTGGCGTATGACGCTTGATGCTTGACGCATGACGCTTGACGCTTGATGCATGACATATGACGCTAACATAGCAAGAGTCCAACATAACATAACAAAAGTGCATAGCATAACATAACATAACATAGCATAACATAGATAACACATCTGAACCTGAATGTTATAAATATGGTTATTGCAGTAAAAGATTTGAAATAAAAGTCATTAATACTATTTTTATTTTCCTAAGGTCAATCATGAAAAAAAATTCAACTTTTGAACGTTGAAAACTTTATTAATTAAAATATTAATAATTTAATACAAGAGTTAGATTCAATTTAGGTAAGTTTTTGTAACGCCTTTGACTGTGCTCGTCGAGACTGTAATTATTTTTTTTTATCGTCACAAGTCATTAAGCTGTAAATGTCGGAGTCTACTTCCACCGCGTCAAGTCTGATTTGCGATCGGAGAAACGAGCGATTCAAAATTGATTCTGACACAAACACATGATAAAAAATTACAAATTAAGGCATAAGTTGATAGTGGAGCCAAATTTTAGATGCGCGTTTCTCCGATCGCAAATCGGACTCAATGTGGTGGAAGTAGACTCGAATATCTACAATTTGATGGCTTGCGACGATAAAAAGGTGTTACGGTAAATAATTGAAGAAACCTCAGTAAACAATTAAAAGAAAGAAGTAATAAATTGTGTTGTAGTAGGACATTTAATGCATTTATGGCGCCAAGGGTCTTTTCCATCATTTTAAAAGGTTACAAGGGGTAAATTGCAAAAGTCCAATTAAATAACTTCTTTTCCTTTCTCTGGATTGTTCCTACCGCCACACTTAAGTTATTTTCATTTCTTTCTCTCTTTACCGTGGGTCAAAGAAGTTCCTTTCTCTCCTTTGTCTCCACCGTGGGTCAAATACATCAAGTAAAGTGTATTTTCTTCTCTTTGTCGTGGGTCAACAAATTATTTGTTCTTTGTCGTGGGTCAACAAGGAAACAAAGAAAACTTCCTTCTTCCTTCTCTCTTGTCGTGGGTAAAGTCAAAGAAACACTCTTTTGTGCTTGGTGTGTTCACACCATCAAGGTGATGGAATTTTTAATGACTATTCTTTGTTTCTATTCCTTTTCACCTCTTTTCTGTTTTGGTTCCTTCTCTTCTCTCCTCCGTGGGTAAAGCAAATAAAAGTGTTCAATTAATTAGATTAGTGTTATCATGGTTGATTCATGCCCCTGGTTTGCAAAATAAAAACATATGGTATTTGGCCTAGATTATGATATAGTTAGTAGATTAAATTTCTGGATAACAAACCTTGCGTGACCTTGTGAATAAGTTGTATGGTTATATAAATTGTAATTAAGGGTTCATGTTGCACCAAATAACTAAACCATAACTTGTGTACAAGCATGTGGTATTCAATTAAGACCATGTTGTGTTAATTGAGAACGGTTCAGGTGTTTGAAAAGATGAGTTCTGTTTGGTTTGAACATTAGTTTACTTATTCAATTTTAATACCAACCAAATTCAATTGAAAGGTCATATTAGTTAAGAACCAATTTAAAGGTATAAATGCCCTTGATGTTTACATTCAATTTCCATTTAAGATCAATTAAAATCTATAGTTTAATCTTAAAAAGAAGAAGAGAAATATTAGCAAAACTCAAATATGTTATTATCTTGGTTTAGGTAGATTTACAGGGGATCAAAAGAGATTGAGTACAGACGCTTAGTGATTCGATAAGCAAACGACTACTCGTCAGGTGCGTAGTTTTACTTTCGGAGTTACAAGAGGTTTGATTCTGAAATGTAAATATGATATGTTGCATTTTGATACCCGATTGAATTGCATATTTTGGGAATTCATCATTCATGATTATATTGACTACTTGTATTGCATAATGGAGTATCATTTTGTCTGGTTACCTATATTGCTTGTTCTCCATTTTTAATCTTCTAGAATGATATGGAATTTTACAAAAGAAAGGTAATATACGAAGGACGAGGATCGCAACCTGACTTCGCAAAACAGTATCTTTATGCGCATATAGAAACTGTCCCCTTCTGTGCCCAGTACCGGTTGGGAAAGGGGATTATATTACTTATTTGGACCTAACGATGACGTTGGGTCAATGATTTTGATATGTGTTTGTTTGAAATATGAAATGTCTCGAAATGATGTGAATTGATATGAAATCTGAACTGAATTACCAGACCTATATTATTATAGTTTGTATTGTAAGAACCGCTTGATACCCTATAAACTCGAGACATGTTATGTTTCTTTCTACTCTTATTGTTTGATAGCCGTGTTCAATTATTATATTGTTATATTATCATTATATTTGCATATTGTGGATAATAAGTTTCATGTACATGAATTTCTTGTATATACGAAAGTAAAACTAAATATCGCACTGGGAAATTATATTTCTCATTATGTTGTTTATACATTTTTGCATGTATTGGGTTCGATGTGTGAGACGAGTTAGTTGTCGTGTAGGCCTTTTGACCTTTTTGTATAAATCATAATACTATATCAGTGTGTATATTTTGTGCATCGGGTTTTCATATCTTTTGTGTTGTTGATACTTGTGAAAATCCCGAGTTCATGTTGTACCTTTTGTATATGAATACTTGTAAACCTTTGTTATTTATGATCGTTCATGTTATATCATTGTATCTTTCTAGTAATGTTACATCTGGAATAGTATTATGATCATGTGAATTGTAAATGCTATATTGATTATGTTTGATTGTTAGCCTTACGAGTACATTGTTCATGTATTCGTGGCGGGGTATGTCATGCCCTATGTTTCGGGGTGTGACAAAAGGAATTAATTATGATCCCGAATAGCGTAGTCGAAGTTTGTAGAAAAAAATGTTAATCATACTTAATATTTTTTGTAACAAGTTCAGCTGCGCTCGTCGGGATCATAATTAGTCTTTTTTATCATCGCAAGACATCAAGTTGTAGATATTCGAGTCTACTTTCATCACGTGGAGTCTGTTTTGCGATCGGAGAAATGAGCAATTCAAAATTGAATCCGACGCAAACTCATGATAAAAAAGACTAATTAAGATATAAGTTCAAGACGGAGCTAAATTTGAGATGCACGTTTCTCCGATCGCAAATCGGACTCAACGTGGTGGAAGTAGACTCGAATATCTACAGCTCGATGATTTGCGACGTTAAAAAAATTTATTTATAATCCCGATAAGTGCAGTCGAATTCGTTACAAAAACTTGCCTAAATACAACCCAACTCATCAATTAAAATATTAATATTTTTATTAATAAAATAACCCACTCAAACGTTCATAGTCTAAAGCTTGTGGGGTGAAATGTTTTTTATTAATATTGTGGGGTGAAATGTAGGTAATGCACGGGTCAAATAAAGCATCAAATAATGCACGGCTACTTAACCGGATTCTTAGTTTCCGGTTCAAAACCGGATTCTAAGTTTCCGGTTTTCTTATTTTCGTAAAAAATTTTTTTTTTTGCTTATTTTAATATTTTTCTATTTTATTTTGTTTATTATTAAAATTTTCGGGCTATTTGGGTTGCTGCTATGTGGGACCATAATAGTGCCTTTTGTTCGTTTTGGTAGTAAATGGCATTACACCATGTCCACGGACATGATTACAATTATGGAAGGGACAGTTGCAAGTTATTTTGTCTTGAGCGCCGCATATACGTGTATTCGGGAGAGAGGAGCGCTGTGGCACAAAACCGTAAAGTCTTTTGTGTTGAAGTCTAAAATATGTTAATGCGGCGAACGATGATATAGGAAAATTAAATGGACAACATCAAATCCGAAAAAAAACTTAATCTCAACCTTTTTTTATATATTTCTGTTTTGTCTTTTAAGCTCCTTAATAAAAAAATGAGATATGCTTTTTACGTAAAAAATACTTAATCAACCACATTTTACAATTATGTTATTTCAGTTGGCAAACAAAAATGACAGACATTTTTTTATATATTTTTCCTGGAGGGTAAATCTGAGAAGCTACCAGCATAAATTATGAAGGATCACTAGAAAATAATTACTTTGACCACGTTGATAATGCTTTTGAACGAATATTACTTCGCGGAGTATCTAATGTGTAGCCGTGAATGTTCAAAACGGAAACGTATATGCATCAGAACAGACTTTTTATCTGTATGTTTGTGCAATATTTCTTGTTCATTTTGGATGCCGAAATTTTTTTAAATAATAAAAATATTATATACAATTAAATATATACGAAAATAGTAGGTAATATATATACTATCCTCGTCAGTACGAAAATAGTAGCTAATATATATACGAAAATATATATACTATTCTCGTCAGTGCAAGCGGCGAGTTTACCATTTTTTGCATTTTTCGACAAATAAAAAAAAGTAAATCTTATACTCGCCACTGGCACTGGCGAGTATATGTCGCATTAAGTTCTCTTTTCACGCATTAAATGCATTAATTATTGGTTTTTCATAAACTCGCTACTGGCAGTGGCGAATTTAGAGTGTGAAACAATAATTTATATGAGCTCCCGCTCATTTCTCTTTCCTTAGCTTATTATTTCATTTTATATTGCTCTCTGACATAAAAAAAATTCTTCGTTTGTGAGCAAAACTTGTGATCGACGACAACACAAGGTATGTGATATTGTACTAATTATAAAGAAAATGCAATATGATTCTTTCAGTAATTTTTGAGATATTTTATTTATTTGTAGATAATGTTGGCATTTGCTATTGTTGTTTTTTTGTGAAGGCGGAGCAATATACTCTCCACAAATTGGTGCAAATTATATGTTACTCACGAGGTTCACGCTCGGAGGAAACAAAGGTACTATTTTCGAAGACCTTTAAAGTTCAATCTTTTAGTATTTAGGGTACGAGGAATATGAATATTCGATTGAAATTCAGTGTACGTCGGGTAAATATTGGACATGCAGGTTATTTTTACTTTAATTTGATAAGTGTGTACGATGAAAGTTCTTGGAAAGTAGCATGCGAAATGTGCGTGTCTAAAATGAGACTCGTTCAATTGTTTGTAAAAGTGATCCTGATTCAGAACATTCGCATTTTAACGAGAAGCCAACTGGGGATCAGTAATGCATCTCAGTTCATTCCTAAATATGTTCTGATTACCACCGGTCGACCTGAACCAGAACAATCAAATTATGTTCGTAATCGTAACTATCATAAATTTTGAAGGATCACATATTTCTGACTATCATATTTTTCATGCATCTTTCGCAGGAACCAGTAAATGCAGATCATCCACCAGTCGTGTATCCGAATTTCTCAATCGTCTTCGTCAAAAGAATTAGTTTTATATTTTAGAAATCATCTACTAGTTTTGTATTTTGAACTTAAACGTGAATGTATGCTTCCATCTGTGCACTTAACATGAATTTATGTATCATTTACGTCCTCATGTATGTTTTTTCGTTTGCTTTTATGGATGTATGAATTTATGTACCATTTACTTAACATGATTTATGTACCATTTGTGGATGTATTTTTTTGGGCTTTTTTTTCTTTTTAGGTGTTTTTTTCCTTTACATTTGATGGAATTTGAATATAAGAACTATACTCGTCAATGCTGCTGGCAAATTTAGACTTTACTCGCCACTTAGGGTTGCGAATAAATGCTTCATTTTTTTCAGATGGAATCTTCATGTGTCACCGCTTTAATTACATCTACCTATACTCACTTGTGGCACTAGCGATTTAAGATTTATTCGTTTTTTTAAACATCGGAAAATAAAAAAATAAACTCACCACCTAGAATAGCGAGAATAGTATATATAGAATTTCATTTCACATTTTCTTATATATATAATTACATATAATATTTATATTACTTAAAAAATTTCGGTTTTGGATGTCTATGTATGAAACCTTCATATATTTTAAGAAGAATAAATGAATAATGCAGTCGGACATTTTAACTTTTAAGCTTCATACTAATTGGATTCACATCTTCAAAAGTTGCACGATCCAATACACTTTGCAGTCGAACGTTTCAATGCTACATGGATCATTTTGTACAACATTATGTTACATTTAATTTGTACTCCGTTTCTATCAGCAAGTCCACCTACAAATGATACGGATTAAAGCACAAAAAATAGTGCGCAAACCACAGCGACACATTATAAAGAGATACAAGACGGCAATACATAAAATAAACTCTTCATAAAAGTTATATAGGAGTTATATAGGTTGCCTCTATAGTCTTACATAAACGAAACTACGGGGAAAAAATAAGGATGGTAGATAAGAGTCGTTGAGCCAACAGCCCGAGTTGAATAACTAAAGCCTGTTCAAAAGAAAAAATACACAAAAATTAGAACTTTTAGAAAATATAAAAAGGAAATCAAATTTGTCCAGCCAGGTCTATACTAATCAGAAAGCAAAAAAGTAATTGAAATCATGCAGCACAGATAAAATTTCCATACAATAGATTTAAGTAGAGGTTGTTATATAAACAGCACAGGAATCATCACCGACATCGTTTTATTTCATTTTCTTTCAATAAAAAGGTTCATTCAGGAAAGTGCATAACAGAAATGGCTTAATTATAGCAAAATGTGGAAGCATAGTATTTCTTGGTCATAGATTAACCTGGTATATGTAATCTCAACATCGTCAGGCATGTCTATGCTATAAGAGAGGAGCTTCCTTGCATCACGTGCTTCCTTTGGACTAGCATAATATATCTCAACTGTCTTTAGATTCTTACAACTGAAGGAGATATCTCTTTCTCTATATTTTTCTTCACGCAAATAGCTGTCACACTTCTGAGGAACAAAGGTATTCATGTTATTAAAAGTAGTTCATCTTATAAAAAATAGGACACAATACTCATCCTTTGAACTATATATATGATGTGATTTCTCAGGCCTGAACAGTATATATAGGTTTCAATAACTCGCAAGCACAATAAACCAAAGCTAAATAATAAAAATATATCAATATTTTGTCTGAAGGAACATCCTGTTGCATTAATACCAAATTATCATTTGCATGAATGCTTGGTTTTAAATAATTTTACTAAAGCTTATTTATAGCTGTTGCTACTATTATGAATGGTAAGTAACATAACCAGCAACAATATAGCTTGAACTCATAAAATATTTTTTTCTCAAATGGATGTTTGATGGTTAGGATCGCACAGAGATAATATAACAGAGGAGAAAAATGTCTATGAAGTATTGAAGTACAAGAGTTATAATATAATATCTGATGAATAATATGTGGCTTACCCCCATGAGATATCTTAAAGTCAGCTTCTCCACACCAGGCGCATGTTGAAGAAACCAAGCAATTGGATAGAAACTGGTAACTTGGCAGTTGATTTCCTTTAT
>CAXKVX010004449.1:0-23361 GCA_964058865.1 Eleocharis quinqueflora
CTTTTGTACAGCAAGCCAAAGTAAACATAATTTTAAATTTTCATCCTTGAAATCTGCAAAGCATTAAACTATCATTACTTAGATGACGTTTTTATAACCTGATCTATACCCTATGTATGACACATCCAGCTCTAAGAAGTTATAACAGGAGAAAAAAATAAGCCAGAATCAAATAGACATTCACTGAGATGAAACTAAATAAATAAATAAATAAATGCAAAGAATAAAAAAAGAAAGAAATTGAACTATTGTAGTAAATGCACATGCTTGAGGGTTCAATTAAAAAAAAGAACAACATAGAACTGAACATTCAAATAAAATTACAATCGAAATACTAAAGATAACAGCACATAATCTAGTACCAAACAAACACACACAGTATTATGGTAAGGCCAGCAAGATAAATATTGGTGTACCACACAGAGGATTTGATTGAGATAATGGTACAATCTCTATTAGCTCTCCACCAATCTGTTTTATTTCATGTCAATAAAACAGATTAATTTTTTTTCAAAAGCACATATGAAACAAGTTCAAGAAAAGAGTAATGAGTATCTCATACCAGTAGAGAATGCTAGTATGCTACCAAGCAATTTTTATTAGTCATGTATCCACAATGGGTTGAAGCATAATTTCTGCCTAAAGTTCAGCTAAATGCCAATAAACAATAAATTTTGTTAACCAACTTGAATAAACCAAAGTTGATTTAAATACAAAGCAATATACAAAATCATGGATCCAGTCACATGTACCTGTGCTCCTCGGCCTAAGCCAAAATAGAGGCAGATGGGGCTGACCATGTCGCGTTTTTGAGAAGGATCCAGCCTGGGCTGAGCATTTTAACAAACACAAACTATGCAAGAAAGAAATTGAACAACAAAATAGAAAAAAAGATAAAAGATAGATGCAATACAGACCTCTCTTGGACTATAGACAACTGCTTTAACCTCTGGCGGGTTGTCGGGTTCAGGTCTATAGGATTCGATCATCAAGAAGGGATTCGGACTAATGGGTAAGAAGAGGGGTCAGGAGTGGGGTTGTGGGGATCGATCGTCGAGGGAAGCGACGAGGAGAGGCGATGAGTAGATCGATTGGTAGAGGGAGAAGCTAAGGGTTCGAGAGAGATCATCGATTCGGGGGCGTAGCGGCGGGTTCGAGGGGGTGGTTGCGGGCTCGCCTGCTCTCGACTTTTCTTTTCTCTCTGATTAGGTTCGAGATTTAGGATGAGAGAAAGGGGGCATATGATAGAAATGAGCTGTGAAATTGAGAGAGAAGATTTTGTTAATAAAATATCAAAAATATTTGAAGAGGAAAAGTTCAAAATTTTGATGAAAATTTAGAGGGAATGTAATTAATGAGAATAAAAATTCATGCAACATCAATTTAGTGTTGCATCATATGTTGCAAGCTAACTAATTAATGAGAATAAAATAAATTATAATAAAAACTAGTGAAGTGTTGTACTTTATATCCAACACAAACACTAGTGTAGCATGAAAGTGTGGCAATGAGAGTGAAATAGCAACTCTAAACAAAACATGTGGCAATGCTAGTGTTGCTAAAGACCATTTTTGTTCTAGTGCGTTCAGCATTGATTTAAATTTTTTGTGGTGCTACTCTTTTTTTTTTACATGCAACAATATAGATGCCATAAAACATAATGATGAATTTATAATCAGAAATAGCAGGGGCAGATTCAGGATTCTCGCCAGGGGTTCAAGATTTTCCGTTTTTTTCAGGGGTTCGAAATGATGGTCATTTATAAAAAAAATTTCAAATACATAGTCATTTCTGAAAAAAAACATAATATTTATGGTCGTTTTCGAAAAAAAAATTTCGAAGTTCAGCTGCATTCCTGATTAAACGTGCTCCGCCACTGAGAAATAGTACATTTACATTGAGGATGCCGTGTGATTGAAGAATGAAGAGGCAATGATTCGATGAATATAGATCACCTATCGCGCGATAGGCAACGCGCAACAAGATCCGGTCTTTATTTGCATCAAGATTCTTGCAACTCAACTTTAATATCCAGCTCCCTATAGTTCAACGTGAATGGTCGAGCAATTGCAGCGCAGAAAATTCGAACAGTCCTTTGATGACGCGCAGCTTCCATGATTGGATCCACTAACATAAAAGGGATTTTTTTTGGACTGGATTTGGAATCACTGCTACTGCATTCTTTTTCTTCAAAGATCGAACACAGTCTACACAGAGTGTGTTGGAGATTATTTCTTAAATTTGAAAATGAGAGATTTAAAATTAACAGACTTCTTTAATCAAATTTCTCATAAAATCAGAACTGCTAATATTTAAAATGAACAAATGAAGTATTTGAAGGAGCTTGAATATTAATATGCCGAGCGATCGAACTTACATCTGCTCTATAAGGAAGAATAGCGCTCTCACGTGCCGAATTATTTGCTTATCTATCTTCAAAATTTGCTCCTCAAGCAAAGGTTTAATCATCTCTTGGATTTACCGGTGGTTGATCGGAAGGAATTTGTTTTGGAAAAAAACGAAGCCGTGCACCGAATTCCTACATCAAATTCTAAAAGATTTAAAGAGAATATAAGAATTATGTTTTACAATAGAAAGAGAGTTGGATATTTCTTCAGTTAATTTTTTGGAAGGCAATAAAAATGCCTGTTCATATCTTCACGATCGATGATTTATTCTAGTTCGATACTTTTGTAAGTCTTGAAATACACTTTTGATTGAAAGCAGATCAATATGACTAGATGTTACTTGTTAGGTCCCACGTTGCTGTCATATTTTAATGTTTGTTTAAACTACTGGTAGAAAGGGTGGAAATGACAGAAAGAGAGAGCTATTTTGACAGTTAATGAAATTAGGATATACAGAACATAACTTCTTATTTTTGCACCATTCATGGCAGCATATTACAGGTTATACCAGCCACAGAAGCATACTAATCAGATCAATCATACAGCATGGTCGATCTTATTCAAGGGTAAAATTGGAACTGTTGTTGAGTTTTTTTATTGCATGTTACTGGCATCTGCAAACTTAATTACTTAAGCACAGTACAATTAGCTATCATGACCAACAATCTGTCCCTCAGATCACTTTTATGTTACTGAAATAAAATGCTAACAGACTGGTAAGGTCTTGTTGCAGGGCTGAATAGAATTCTAAAGATGGATATCTTCAAAAAATTTACACTTACAAAATAATTTTGGTTCCTTAGAGAAAATAATAACTTGTTAAAGAAAAAGATAATTATTATTTGATTTGAACTATACATCGACTATAGCATATATATGTAGAAACAACAACAAAATGGAGTATTACTTGCGGTATTTCTTACCGGCGCCTATCCGTAAGAAATGTGTTGAGCATCTCTTACCATATTTAGCGAAGCCATAAGAAAATAAGCACATTTTTTTCTTACCGTTTTGCTCTCCGTATGATTAGGGGTGTCAAAATTATTGCAATTTAACGTTTCGTCCGTTCCGTTTCGGCCCACGAAAGAAAGACGAAACAAAATTTTTTTCCACTTCGGCCCACGAAAGAAAGACGGAATGGGCCTGAGTTTCGTTTGTTTAAATGAAACGGAAACAAAACCTTTGGCTGGCGTTTCGTTCTTTACGTTTTTTACGTTTTAGAATTATATCGATTTAGAATCAAAGGATTTCAGAGAAGAGAGACGGAGAACACGAGGTGACGCTAGTAAAAGGCGAAACCCTAATCTATTACGCGCCGCTCTCCTCTCTTCTTTCTTCCCCTTTCTCCGTCTCTCTACTCTCTAGTCTCTATCTGTCTCTCTCTCACTGTCTCGCTCGCACACTGCTCATGGCAGTTGTCGACCCATGCGTGCGTGACGATCGCAACTGGCAAGCCAGATCTGTACGGCTGTAGCCCTTGAAACCCTCAGAAATCTCTCTCGCCGTTTCTATGTGACTTGTGACATGGTGGGCTGTCGAGATCCGATCGAGGTTTCATTCCGAGTTTCCAGGCCTCTACAGCGTACTATTGTCGGTTTGTCTTGGATGAGATACTATACTTGATCGAGGCATGAAGCCATCAGATACTACACTTGATCGATAAGTAGTAGGTTTCTCTGAGAAGCATGGTGATGGGATCTTCGATTTGGATCTCGTCGCCGCCAGTCACAATCAACACCAGACAACAAGCAAAAAAAACAATCATGATTCTTGATGAATCCTTACTTATAAAAGAGGCAGAAAGAAAGAGAAAGGAAAAAAGAGATAGAGACAGAAAGAAAGAGATAAGGAAGGAATGAGATAGAGAGGAAAGCCTGCATCTGTGAGCTCAAACCAAAACAAGGTAAACTTTAAGTTTAATTTCATTTCTTTGATTGATTTTTCTGCAACTTGGTTCGTTTATTGATCTGACTTCTGAGCTTTTGTCTCTCTTTATCTAAATGCAGGTTTGATCTTTATTTTCTTTTACTGGTCTGTCTTGTTGGCTTTGCTGTCTCAAATGGCTGAACCAAGAGCACCAGTAGAGAGTGCATCAGAGCCTGACATCTCTGATGATGAGTATGTTTCTTAAACTTTCTGTTTTTGTTTCTCTTAGTGGCTTGGCTGTCTCTAGTTGCTTTCTGCTGCTTGAAATGCTTACTGGTATGCTTACTGTTATGGGCTTGAAATGCTTACTGGTTTGGGTTTGAAATGTTTGAATGCTTACTGTTAGTAGCTACTCATGCTTGAAATGAAATGCTTATATTAGCATGAAATGCTTGAAATGCTTACTGTTAGTAGCTTGAAATGAAATGTTTATAGTAGCATGAAATGTTTGAAATGCTTAATGTTAGTAGCTACTCATGCTTGAAATGCTTGAAATGAAATGTTTATAGTAGCTTGAAATGTTTGAATGCTTACTGGTATGCTTACTGGCTTGGGCTTGAAATGTTTGAATGCTTACTGGTTAGTAGCTACTCATGCTTGAAATGAAATGCTTATATTAGCATGAAATGCTTACTGTTAGTAGCTTGAAATGAAATGCTTATAGTAGCATGAAATGCTTGAAATGCAATACCTACTAATGCTACTAATGCTTGAAATGCTTGAATTGTACTCTGTTATAGTATGTGATTATATCCAAACTATACAGCAGAGCAAATTCAAAGAATTGAAATGGATGTCCAGGCTGGTGATGCTGGTGCACCTCTGGGTGATGGACAAGTTCCTGAACCCAATAAAAAGAGCAAATTCAAAGAATTGAAATGGTATTTAGTAACATTCTTATTTTTGTTGTGTTAATTTTGTAGAAAATGATGGAGTGATTGGTAAAGCACTATGGGATAATGCTGAATTCACAGCTGATGATGTTGTTTGTGGCTTGGTAGCATGACTGGTACATTACTGGTACATGACTGGTACATGATCAGTGGTAACTTATTTTGATATTGTTGGCTTTTGTGTTGTTGTCCTGCCAACTGGTTGCATGATGTATTGATGTGTGTAAGGTCAGTAGTGTAATCTAAGTCTCTAAGATGAAGCCTGGAGTTTCAGCTCTTTGGCTCCTTAGTCTCAAGCGATAATTCTTCGTTGATGATACTTGTGTTTAATTATTTTATTTAGCCAATTGGCTGAGATAGGTATATCTGAGAAGATAGCTTGGGACTAGGTTGAGTTTTCAAGAGCTGAAACTATGGGTTTACATCTTGTTACTGTGATTATGTGATTTTGTGATTCTGTGATTCAGTCATTGTTTTGTGATTCTGGAAGTATTGAAACTATGGGTTCAAGAGCTGAAACTATTAATGTGTGTAAGTTTATTTAGCCAATTGTTCTGTGATTATGTGATGTAATTTAATGTTTCTACCGTTTGAAACAATTTATATATGCAATTTCTGTCATTTTTTCGTTTCTGCCGTTTTTGTAAATTTATATATGCAATTTCTGTAATTTAACGTTTCTGCCGTTTTTTTCGTTGAAACTGACGGAACGGAAAACAGAACCATTTCTTCTTCCGTTAAGACAACGAAACGAAAACGAAAACAACTTATGTTTTCGTCTATTCAACGAAACGTAAACGGAAGTTATGCCTTCCGTTTACGTTTTAAACGTTTGACACCCCTACGTATGATAAGAGCTTAACTTACCGTATATAATATTTCTTACTATCGTTTCCGGTCAGCAATAACTAGATTATTTCTTGCCATTTATTTCCCATAAGAAAAGGTTTTTACTTATCGTCATTGTTATTTCTTACGGGCGATACTAAAAAAAGTTCCTTCCAAATGCAAAATTACGAGAACTGAAAGTATTTTTAAAGCGTAATAATCGTCATAAAATATCAAAATAAAATTGTTATAATATCTTTCATAATTATCATGACAAAATTGTAAAAATAGAACTCCAAAAAAATGGGCAACCATATATAATTCCACCTCCTTACAAAATAACAAAATATAAAATAGAAATACTAAAATTAGCCTGCTATAATTTTTTCTACTGCCTTACACTCTTTATTATAAATATCATAGGCAAAGCTCTAATTATTTTATAACATTTTTCAATAGCATACATAAAATAGGCGAGCAAGGTACGTTAAAATTACATTTGATTTTATTGCGTTACATATTTGGACTTTTAATAAGCATATTTAATTTCTATATATATTTTTGTCTTTTTTATTATTCTAGATCATAGCTAGCGAAAATATATAATATTTCTACTTTCTTTTTTCTAGATCTAAATAGTGAAATTTTTTTTCAGAAAATCTTTGACGCAAGTTACTTTTATCTAATTTAAGTATCTTACTTGTAATTTGGAATTTATTATTGTTTCATTCTCTAATTTACTATCAACCAATAATTAATAGTTAGTAACTTAGTATCTAATATATTCATTAAAACTTGTAAATTTATGTGATTATTTCAATATTAGATACAAAAGATTGAACATTTTAACTTTATTGCTTTATAATTTGTCTTTTTTTTTGACGAAAAATAGGGTTACCCACTTGTTTGAATGAAACACATTGTCAAAGTCTAGTACAACAAAAAATGTAGTTCATTAGAACAAACTAACAAACCACATCGAATTTGCTCGAGACCCAAGGAACATTCGTATTGGCCTCTCAACTGACAAGTTCACTTCGTTTGGAATAGGTGGTCCCTCGAACTCTTGTTGGTCTGTGTTTGTCACCCCATACAATCTACCACCATAGATGACCATTCTACCACAATATACCTTGATTACCTTCTTAACACTTCTTATATCTGGACGAGATTATCCAGAGAAAAAATAGACACTTTCCTCCGTCCGCTGATTGACGAATTGAAGTCCTTATGAATTGATGGAATAAAGACATTTGATTCTTTTTAGAAGCAAATTTTTAAATAAGAGTTGCTTTAATGTGGATAATCAACGACTTTCCATTCTATGAAATGCTTTCAGATTGGAGCACTCATGAAAACCTCTAATGTCCAATTTTCATGGGAAAAACAAAGTCAATAACACTAGAAATGGTAGAAAACCAGGTTGGTTTTGCTACCACATACGATATTTGTCATATGAATATTCATTACGAACAGAACCAAATCGATTTAAACGAAACACTATAGACAATGACCCCCCGCCATCATGTCTTACGAGATCTGAAGTTTTAGAAAGTATCAATGAAATCGGCTTCAATAGTGCGTGTGTAGAAGGTTTCCGAGTCGAACACAACTGGACAAAAAAAGTTTTTTTTTTGAGAATTACCTTATTGGTCCACAAATTTATTAAAATAAGACAAATAATTTAAAATTTAATATGTGTGTTGGTTTTCTCCAATGACTTACAAAATATAAATGGAAAAATTAAAGCCATAAAATTATTGATGATGATTTAATTGTACTGACACCAACTTGCTAGAAATAATTTTTCTGTACTCATATATAAAGTCACATTTATAAGTTTTTTTTGTCTGTATATATACATCTGCAAGGGTTCAATATCCAGTTAATTTCTGAATCATACATCTCTCATGTGGTCAGCAATTAGGTTGTCACAACTCACAACCAAGCACATTTGGGTATTCATTTAGGTGGGAAGCATATTTTGAGTGATTCATACAATCATGCTGTTGGGTCATTTATTTGTCATTATTAAATTTTAACTTGGATGAAAAAAGTTTCTAAATATTTCAACATTATAGTACATGTCTGTATAATTCATTTTGAACAACTCATGCTAATTGCCTTGATAGGTAAGGCCTGAAACATAATTAAGGAAATAAATGTTTTATTATATCTTAATAAGAGGAAGATATAGAGTATTGTACAGAAGGCATGCCTATAAATTATAAAATCAACAATGATTTATAAATGGAAAAAAAATTGAACAAAAAATGCGAACAAATTAACTAAAGCAATCAAATCAGTTTACAAGTCAAATGAATCAGTTCTTCATAGTCAGTATGCTCTATCAGTTCAAATTAGGAACTTGTACAAGTTGGATCATCCACAATGTTAGAATTAGTGCAATGGAGATTCATTTCTTAATGAAATGGAGAGGTTTATAAAAGAATTAAAATGGTGGATGCATTAGATGCATGAGTATGAGAGCATCTCTATCTCTGAAATTTTTGAAGTTTCTAAATTATTGTCATATTTCTTTTATAAATTTAATCTTATTAGTTTCTAAACTCTCATATTTCTGAAGCTAAAACTAGAATTTCTTAATTACCAAATCAGCAAATGCTACGATAAACTAATTTTAGAGAATTATTAAGTCGCGCCAGAGTTTATAAACTTTAGAGCAAAATTGCTAAATAAAAAATTCATCTACATTCCTGAAATTAATTTAGAAACTGTCACATCATATTAGAAACTCCAAGAGTCTCAGAGATGGAGATGCTCTGATGCATGTCGCATTCAGGGGCGAATCTAGTATATTCACCAGAATAGGGCAAGTGCATTATTGAATTTTGCAACTATACAAGGTCTAATGGTATTTTAACTAAGTACCAAACTCTGGAATTAACTAGTGTCCTACCCTCAGTGTGACTCTGCATCTATGTTGGACATAATTTGCGGCTTGAGTTTGAGCTGAACTCGCATAATACGACCTTGTTGCTGTGTTGCACTCACCACTCTCTCGATTTCACGTTCGCTAAGTAAAAAAATCGCGAACGACAAATTCCTCTCCCACATCCACATTCATTGCGACGATAATTAGAAAAAAGAAAATTAACTAATCGCTTTGCTTAATCACTCGTCTGATAGTATCCCAGATCGAACTGTCGAAGCCATCTCACAAATTGCTTCGCACGTCGGCACGCATCTCGAAACCTCTAGCCGCTACCGCTCGAACCCTCTCGCGAGTCTCGCTCTCTTTTACTCTCCACTCTTCAACTCTTCTCCCTTCACCACTCCAGCATACCACCTCTCTGCCTTTCTGGTAATATTTAAGTTTAATAAATACTGATAATTGATAAATCTTTGTTCTTGTTCGTTGCTATTTTGCTGAAAAATCACCTTCTTGCGTGCTTGCTGATTTGTATAAAGATCATTTTGTATGCTAAATCTAGGACCACATGTAATTAGATTATTTCTTGAATCAAGGGTTAGTGAGTTTAAAGGATTGTATAATTGCTTATTTTATTCTCACATGTCTAGTTTTGTTTCACATTTTATTGAAAAATTGAGGTTCTAGTATTTAACTACAAATATTGTTTGTTTTGATTATTATTTTGATGTAGTTAAGGACAATAAAACTTCATTTGAACTACACTTTCGACATGTAGCTTTTTGTTCTTTGCTTTGTAATGAGATTAATGACTCTATCTTTAGCTTTCTTAAGAGAAAATAAAAAAATTCTTGGCAAATTATAAATGTAGATAATTAGATATTTGCAAGGATTCAGAATTTCGGACAACAATGACGTTTTAAATTTGGAACAATGAAGTTATATTTTTATACCAAGTTGTTTTCTAAAAAAGAATTTTCAAGTCACAATCAGGAAGCTTGACTACTTAACAATAAGAACTTTGCTAAGATTGGTGTTTTGCTTCTCTGATTGACGTACATAAGTGCCTATAATATGTACTCTGATATCTGATTTACTTATTTCATAAGTAAAAGATTGACATCAATACCTATATATAGTATGTTACATGGTTTACATATTTTCGAAGGATTTTAGCTTTAATTAAATTTTGAGTTTCTGAATTGATATACTTTTTAGTTGAACTTTTTTTTTCCGATGAACTTGATAGGAGCTATCAAGTGTAGAACAGAAATACAAAGCATTCATATCAACAAACACCTTCAAGCACTAATAAATTATGCATCTAACCCCCACCTAATGATACAATCAAATCATCACAACAAAGCAAGAAACATATCTACCTAACTTATAGTCATCGTCGCGATCCACAGACGCTGGTCGGTCGTAGGCTGCGACAGCGACAAGGCAATATCTATTGCAGTGGCAGCAGCAACGGCAACAACATTGGATAGGCAACGAGAGCGGCAAGGCAACAACAACGACAACGGCAAGACGATAGCAAGGCACAGCGGCGTCGGCAGCGACATCAGCGTGGGTGGCAAGGCAAAGCAAGACAACAGAAACAGTGGCGGGGGTGGCAAAGCAAGGCAACGGCAACGACGACGGCAACGACGACGGCAAAAACAAAAACGACGACAGTATTAGATGCTTGATCTGACGGTGCTTGTTCACAACGGCACAACAATATAAAGAAGAGAAAAGACAAACGAAAAGAGAGGAGAGGGGGTGGTGGGGGAGGCCGGCGACGGCGGCCTCCCCACCTAGGGTTTCACTTTGGATCACTCTTTTTTTTTTGCTCCTGGAGAGACCCCTTCTACGGACTCAATATGGTAAGTATATTTTTTAGTTGAAACTTGAAAACATACTTCCAGCTAGCCCGACGGGAATGGTCGCTGCAGAGCTCCAATCGACAGAAATGTCTTTCAACATTTACAGCGTTACTGTGGGCAATCTGGAGGGTAAGAAACAGGATCATTTTTTATGAAGATCAAAGGAAGATACCACCAAAACAGTTGGCCTCACAAGTTGCTCAAGACACGGAACTATGGACGAAATGGTGTTAACTGTGAAGGAATAAGTACCAAGATGAAATGTTTATCCAGTAACAGGGGATGGGAAGTCTCAAAAGTGGGCATTAGGTAGGCAGTTGCATTTTAGCAGGATGTTTTTGTGTATTTGAGGGTAGGAAGGAGTTTTGAGCTCGTTGTAATCCAACCTTGGTAGCTACTACCAAGCTTTCAAAAAAACTTGAAAACATACTTGTTGAAAGCGTGCACCTATTATATTTGTTGTTTTGATTGTTTCAGAAATAACATTTATTTAACTTTTTTACATAGTTTTTGTGAATTTCAGAACATTCGGCTTAGCATGTTAGACAATATAATTGAGACATACTCAAACCAATGAGGGATATCAATTCGGAACTCGAGTTGGTGGCAGTCTACTACTATTGAAAGAATACTTTTGAAGACATGTCTGAGGATATGTTATGCTACACTAAACAAAAGCAAGATGTTCATAAGGAAGGACGAGACAAGGAATATTGATGTCAGTAAAGGTAATTCACTAATTCTATCATTTATTTTGTAAACTATCAAGTTAATACTAATTAGTAGATGGTACAAACTGAAATTAACAATAATTTCTTAAAACTAATTTATAATGAAAGAGTTATGAAAAGATTTCAAAATATGAAGATCCGTAGAAGACGGCTTGATTTAGTGTCGACGACTTGATTTTATTTTGTAGGTATTATTATATTTTATCTATGTTTGTTTTTTTATACTACTTTTTATGGTATTTTATATTTTGAATGAAATTTATATTTTTATATGTAATTGTGTCCTATCTTGGCTCAAATCCTGCACCCGCAACTGGTTGAATCTATTACATGATGCATATGTTGGGTTAAGTATATTCTTGTATTTAATTAGATCAGAACAGAAAAGATAAAGCAGTCCGTTGATCCTCTATATCTCATGTTTATATGATAGTTCAAATATTATTGAGTAATAACAAAGAATAGAATCGGTAATTCCTATATTTTATGTGGGGGTTATGCACAAAAGAATAAAGTTGTTTAATATGATATTTAGACCGTGAATCGTATGGTGTCAGTTCTATTAGTTCGCATCCATCGGTAGAATCGGTGTCAGTTTAGTCTTTGTCACATCCAGAGGCGGAATTCTTCGTTCAAGTCAAACCCTTAATGGTACAAGAAATATTCGAAATAAATGTTTGATACAAGAAATATTCGAAAGAAAGACAATGCTCGATCGTTTCTGCTTACGATAACTCACAATTTTCTACGGATCTAGCTAGCTGCTGTTGAAGTTCTTCCTATTGAAGTGTAAATTAGATAAGACTTTCTATTAAAGTTGATTCTTTCTAATGTCTCTTAATGGTACAATCCTCAAGGATCGAAATTGGTACTTCGAGGGGGCTACCAAGTTCAGATCCCTTATGTTGTTCTCAATCAAAGATAGACTTACGAAAGAGAAATCAGATATCGCTTTAGTGTTTCATCCAATATTGAGAGCAATGGATGATAATGACGGTGCAGAGAAGAATTTTTGTTCTGAATCGTTAGATTAAAGATTGACAATCAAGATTAATAATATAAAATAATTTCTCTTGAATTGTATCATTAGTGGTCGAACATTGATCTTTAATATGACAGTACAAATCTAATTTCGCAGAGAACGAAAAAACAAAAATCCGTAGAAATACAGATCTATCGAATTCATTTGATCGGAGAGAGCGACATGATGCGACGCGATTACTAGAGTTGGTTTGATCAACATAGGTGATAATTAGTAATGGTCAAAATACTAAATTGTGGCATGAAACTTGGTGTGAAGGTGTACCTTTTAAAATCACATTTTATGCTTTGCAAACTTAGCTTTTAAAATGAATTTATGATTCGTGCAAATAGATATGTTTTGTCAGTTCCAAAATAAGATATATTCATTCTTACTCATTTCAGATAGACAAGATTCAGTAAGTTGGCTTGAATATGCAAAGTCCATGAATAAAACTATATATACATGGATTTGTGAGAGGGTGTCATTTACCATCCAACAAGCTTGATCTGGAAGATTAAGATTTCTAAAAAATTAAGATTTTTCTATTACTGGTAATAAAAGGGAAGATACTGGTGAAATCAAATCTTATAGCTAGGGACTGAATAGGAAACAACAATTGTGTTTACTGTGTCCATACTAAAACTATACAACACTCATTTTTTCAATGTGTGCATTCTAAGAAAATTTGGAGATATATATGTTCTACATTTTATATCCATATATACCCTCTTCTTTAGATGAACTTTATATGATCATAAGAGGACTAGATAATAGCTAGGGCTCAAATTTCTTCATCCTGATTTGTGTTGCAACTCTGTGGAATATGTGGTTAGACAGAAATAAAATGTGTTTTCAAGTTGTTCAAGAAAAATCAACACAAACATTCATGACTAACTTGATCACTTTGTTCAAATATTGATCAGAAGCTTGGCCATGTCAATTGTCGAATCAATTGTAAGCATGGAGAAGAGAATGGCTTGGTTGTAGCAGACGAGACTCAAGACCAAATGATTCAGAGCTGGAGATGATTTTGCATATTGAGAGCGAGTTTAATAGAAAATTCATGTAGAAAAATAATTTTGCTTTTATTCATATTTTGTGGTGTTATTTCCAGCTTGAGGGATGTGTTTTCCATGTAATAAGTATCCATAACTTTGTACTGAACATGTGGAGAGTTGTTAGGGATGTTAACATTCGTTTCATACATCAAACACATATTTCTAAATGACCGATATTTAAGTAATATAAGAAGAGAGAACTGAATTCAACAAATTAAAATATTTATAATGTGGTGGTAGCTAAATATATATTCTAGAAGTTCGAAAAATAATTTTGAAAGTTTGATATTTTTCACGGAGTGTCTATTAATTTTCTCATTTAATATTGATCGTGTTTGCTTACACTCCTTGGCCTATGACTGTCCATTGAAAATTTTTCAATATTTTTTCAATGGAGAACATTTTAGTTATTTGCGTCGGCATTTTACATTTGTTACAACTACTAAAAAAACACCAACACTTCTATATTTTCAAATATTTTCAAAGTTACAAATGCATTGTCAAATATTTTCAAAGTTACAAATGCATTGTAAGATCGTGCTGTCGCGTAATATATATAATATCTTTGTTCCTCTTTTCCAAAGAAAAAAATGGAGAATATTTAAAAATAATAATTGATGAAAATAATGTGAAAGTGTTGAGATCACCGCACCAATTAACTTAATCCTATCATTATTATAAAAAAAGACACGAACTTGTGAAATTCTCACGATAATTATTTGATATTTATTATTTGTTCTCTCTGCTAATTGAAGCCATCGATAAAATCGAGGGTTGCATCTAGTGAACTGTACATTATATTATATTATGAAATAGTTAGGCAATTGGGATTATCTATCTGGTCAATCTAGATAGCTGGTAACTAAATTGACTTGCTCATGAATATTCTCACGTTAAGCTAATGTTGCTCCCTTCTGTTTATTATTATTTTTTTTAAGAATAGAGTGATTTTTGTTTTTAAATATTATCAAAGTGACATGAAGTCTCTCAGTGATCGTTGATTTTTACTGGATTTCGAACACAAGACTTTTATTAGAAGCATGTTGTTCTTTTACCACTAGATCAAGAACAGTTCTCTTTTTGTTTATTATTTGTATTATGTAACTTAATTAGACTTCTAGCTGAAATAGACTGATAAAGGATCCGTGGATCCGATCCGTCCGGATCCACGGGTATGATGGGTTCATGGGTTCGAACTCAAAACCTTCAAACCAACTCGTGATAAATCCGGACGGGTAGGGTCCAGGCGGGTCGGGTTCGGATTCATTCATTTTGTCGATTTTTTTTTGAATTTTTGAATTAAAAAAATTTCTACACATTATTTTAATATATATAATTTTTTTCAAATTTTTTCTGATTTTTTTTTAATTTCTGTACGGTTTCACGAGTCCTAGGACGGGTCGGACACAAGTCTGAAAATTTTGGGCCTACCCGATTCGTGGATCCGCCAACCACGAGTCGGATCGGATCTGGACCACGAGGCGAGTCGGACACGAGTCAGACACGAGCGGATTCACGAACCAATAGATCCGGACAGATTATTTTAATACTCTATGAAAGCTACATTGTCAAATTGTAAAATAAAGTTCTAACCTGTTTATCATTTTAAAATAGATTAAAAGTTGTCGCGTGGTTTGACATTGGTCTGTGTACATTTTGATAAGGATGCTCCTAAGAGATCCCGCGTTTAGATCCCGTGTTTTGCCCCTCATATGCGAATTCACATTTCTTAAAATGGTCGGCAGCAGTTGGGTTCCTTTGTATTCTCACCGTTGTCAGCATTGAGTGCTGTCCGCAAAGTATTTTTGCTACAATATCAACAAATTTATAACGTAACAATACTGTCCGCTGAACATTTTGTGACCCCGCTCGAAGGATACAGATTCCTCATATGCTCCCACCACCTACGACTGATAGATCCCACAAAATTTTAATTGTAGGTCCATTTTTCATATTTGTCAGAGAAAAAGTGGAACAGCTGGGTTGAAGCGCTATATATTTTTCTTTTTCATAAATGTCTGTCTAGAATTATCTGACTCGTCATTCGATGATCCTTTTACTTGCATAATTCTGAAAAAAAATAAAAATAACATCTATAACTCTAGTTTCAAAAGTTTTACAACAATGAATCTATTTAATTTACGTTCACATTTACATGTGTTCACTCGAGTTGTCAAAGACGCTGCGTTCAGACGTAATGTTCAAATGTGTTGGCTGAATGCGACGTTCAGACGCTGCATTCAGACGTAAACGCTGGTCTTGAATTTTGCACTATACTTAATCATTTTTGTGGTTTGATTTCGTATCAAGAACTCAAATTTTATATTTGAGATGACTCTATTGTAATATAGTCTTGATTATTTTTGTTTTTGTTTTTTTATGTAATAAATTATGTGATGACTCAGAACAAAATTCTTGTTCCGCCGCTGCAAGTGTTCGCACTTCAAAATAATAGAAAATAGATTATTTATTTCAATATTTACAAATTTGTTGTGAGTTGGGATCTAAAGCAGTACTATTGCATTTGTGAAGAGCGCTGCACTTAACGTTGCAATTTTCGGAGACCGGAATCAGAATCAAAATAAGACAATTTGAAAATTAAAATGTCACCAGTCACGCTTACTGTAGTCAACATAAGCTAAGGAATCAACTCAATACCATGTATTTTTTAAATAAGACTTGCTGTGATTTTGGTTATAAAAAATAAGATTTGCAATTTTCGATGATTTTCCATCGCGGTGTATGTAATATACAAATAAATAGATAAATGAATATATAAATGTTTCATATATGACCTACAAAAGAATTGCACCAGCAGAAGAGTGCAAAAATCAAACAAGTTCCATTAGAACAGTGATTAGGTGTCCAAAAATAAATTGGTCCGATTAAGAAAAAGAAAAAAACCTCGTAATAATAAAATTTTATAGGACCCGTTTTATGAAGGTGGCAGAGAGAGTGTGACAAAATGTTGAAAACATTATACCAAAGTCTTTTGACAAAGTTCTAGACAACCTATTAGATTTACATAATTTCGAAATTTTTGTGTCTTGAAGTTATATGACTATTCGATTGTTATTTCACCTTAACGACGTTCTTCATCGAATATGATCACATTACTCCTATCTGCTTCCCATCGATTTTACGATCTCCATGGACTTGTGCCTTAATTACAGTCAGTACATCAACAATTATAATTAGTAATAATTATATTTTCTACACATTTTCAAATCCAAACCATAATTTCGAGATACTCAAAATACCGTGTTAGATAGCTAAATTCATCGTCTATTTAGGCATTTAATCCACAGTATCTACGACAATATTAAACATATAATTATATAACACAAAATCCAATTTGTTATTATTATAATTTAGATGTTTCTGAAATTCAATAAAAGTTATATGATTAGAACGATGGATTCAACGCTTTTAAGGTGAAAAAACAAAGCAACATGCATAGCTTTTTTACCTCTAATATTAACTAGTTAGAATTTGTAGTCAACCAGTGTTGTACTTGAGAAAAAAATTGACATCGAGAGTCGAGAGTGCCATGAAGAAACATTACTCTATCATTATAGTATTCGTAACCAAGTCAAGTTTTTATAAATAAATCATTTGCAGTAATATTTCATTTATTTCAAATTGACGAGATTTACCTTTGTTTCTCCAAATAGAGAAGAAAGCGGAAAAAGAAAAAGAAAAACAGTGAAGGAGAAATTCAATCAAAACAAAAAAGCATCCCGCGTATGCCATTATTATCACAAAGAAATGAAGAAATCTTCAACAAGTGGGCACGACAAAATCACCAAAGCCATAATTCAACTCAAACCGTCGATTCTTACTCGTCGAAGGCATCGACAGGGAAGCTCTTCCCGATTCCGGCACCGGTTGTGAAGCTCACCTTCTTTCCCTCGGGATCTTCTATGGCCATCCCCGCGAGTCCGATCCAGATCATGAGCTCCTTCACCTTAACACCAGTCAAATTGCTCATCTTCTTGTCATGTACAAAGGCGGTGACTTCCTTCGCATACGAGACGTTCTTGCCGATTTTCTTGAAATTGTGAGTGTTGTCCTTCTTTGATTTGATCCACAGGAAGCCGTTTGAGTGGTTGTAGCCGAGCTCCTCGATGTCGCTCACAGAGAGGAGGCCGCGGGGAAGGTGGTTTTCGACGAGGATATCAACCGCCTTTTGCTTGCACACATTGTGGCCAGTGAAGATCTCTGCGCCAGCTCTGTTCGATGCAATCAATTGTTGGGCCATTGGTGGTTTTTCTTAGTTTTGATTTCCTTTTGAAGTTAGAATGTAGAAAGATTTGGTGAATTGATGAATGGATGGATGTATTACGGGCTATATATAGGATCTAAGGAAGACATAAATTCAAATAAACTTTTCAGTACTGACCACATTTTATTTGTCCAAGCAAAACTATAAAAAAGCCTCGAATTAATTGGCGTCATCAAATTTTCCTTGTTTGACTTGAAATATAAGTATTAACATTTCCAAACATGCCAATGGCTATTTACAAAATAATATATTTTGATTATTTTACCCGGTAAATTATTGGAACCAAATCTGCTGCTCGTAATTTCTCCTCGTCCTCTCTTGTTTCGATCTGAATCGTTCAAAATTCATCTAACGGCCAAAGCACCTCTCCTGAATCAAATCATAACTGTTCGTGACGGTCGATCGATTCATGGCGGTCAGATCGAAGCAAGCACGTTTATGTATTCTTGCATGCAATGGATGCATATTTTGTATGTTATCATTTAATTCATTATTGATAAGTTTTTCGGAAGGAAGACTGTTCTTAAAAGTTCTTAACGGTAATTAATGAATTTCTTGCTTATTAATGATAATTTTTCAAGAGTATAAAGCCTGCTAAATTTAATGACAGCACAGAGACGATTGGGCCGAGAAAGTTCTTATTTTAAGATTAAGCCCATCGAAAAATAAACGAATTAATAATAAAAACTTGGGCCTAATCGATTCTCATAAAATCACCGAATGTGTGATAAGAGTCAATAGTCTCATTATTGGGTCCATACCAACACGGTTATGCAGATAAAGCAACCCAATTCCTCGTAGTTGAAAGTCTGTTAAAAGTTCCAAATTCAGAAATGCGTTCCCAATGTCACAAGCTTTTGAGTTAGAGCTGCTAGTGGACAGGGCCGACCCTCAGGCCTAGAGGGCCTGAAGCTCGATTTTCGTCTGTGGTTCGAGTTATTTTCGGACAGGGTCTAAAAACTCGGCCCGTATCGAAACGATTATGTGTAATCGAATGAATAGCGAGCAGCCCACATTAAGCTCGACCCGTCGAACTCGTCTTCCCTGTCGTCTCTTTCGCTCTGCTCTCTCCCCCCCAGCCTGCGTGCTTGGAGCGTTGGTTCTTTTTTCTCTCTCTGCTCTTCGCTCTCTCAGTCTCTCAGATCGGTGGTTTTGGGTAATCTCCAAATTTCTGTTTCTTGCATGAACTGTTTGATTTTGTTGTTGTGTTTGTGCGACACCTCACCAGCGCCAATTGATAAAATTTCAATTTGATTTTGGTCAATTTGAAAGTTACTTGCTCTCTGTAGGTAATAGCTAACAAAAGATTGAGCATTTGAGCTACAACCTTCAGCATCTCCGTCGTTCCTACTTCCTTTTCCTATAATCGTTAACTTGGAAGAGGTGACGGGAACATAACTGATCCAAGTTTCTTTGGAAGGGAAGAGGTTTCACGGGTCCTCTCTCTTGCTCAGCTTGAACAGGTGAGGTACCCAATTTCTATTTTTTCTTTGCTGGTACTAATGTTAGAATTTTTTGTACTCATATGTTAGTTGAAGCTAGCATTGCCCTCTATGTAGATATGGATTTTGAAACTGTTAAAATTTGCTAAGAACGACAATGCAATGATTGTCTTTATTGTGGATATTATGTCTGTCCAGAACCTTTTGATAATAAATTAATTAATAAATTGTGTGACTAACAGATTGTACCATGGCTTGTGAAAATATGTTCTTTTAAATTGTTTGAATCAGTATTTATCAGTCTATCTAATGCCTATAATAACATTAACGATGTTGTGCCAAGAACTATTTCGAATCATTCATATTCCTATTTTTTATAAACAAAACTTTTGAATATATTTATTATTATATGCATTCCAGTTCTTTTATTCTGGTGTTCTCAGTTTATAAACAAACAGTAGACAACTTAACCATTAAACATGTTAGATGGAGTGCGCTGTCAAAATGGTCATGGCACAATGTACTGTGGATCTTGTGGGTTGTCTGATCAAAATCATATGGTCGGATTACAACTTTGCTGTTTGAGGAGGATATTTTCTTTTACCTGAAATGAAATACATAATTTTGGTCTTTCGCTCGAGGAGAATAGTATGGTACATTATGCATTTGTGCTATAGTTTTCATGACAGCTGATACGACATCAGGTTGTATATTAAAAGTATATTATGGAACTCCTAAACTATCGTAGTCTCATCAAACTCTTATCACTAAGTCAAATGAAAAGAAAGATTGTACAGTGTACACTTAATTCTTAAACCCAATATTGTCCTCTTTGGTTTTCAAGTATGATAAATTAAAATTTCTTCAAGGAAACCTATTAGGGCCAGAATTGGTTTTATTGTAACCAATGTATATTGCTTAATTATAATTATTGTTGTATCGTTAGGCAGTCTTATAGGTCAGGTCCAGTACCTATTACATGGCATCTTACATTTCTCTAACCGACACTGAGTTTTATTATCCTGATCTCTTAATATAGTTAGACACCACATTTCAGTTGCCGATTCTAGTTGGCGATACCATTTCGAGATTAGCAGGGCAGCAGCTTCATATATATATTGAAAAAGGTAATGTGTATAGTAGATGTATAATTCCTGTATGTATGTTTTTAGGTTGTTTGTTTCGTGTTAGACTGTTTATTGGGAGTGTCACTTGGTTTTACGTATGTAAATTGGTAGTTGGAGAAAGAACAATTAATAGAAATTGTAAAGAGAGGGATTGAGAGAAATGAATTGTATTGATCTTGTGTTTTGATTACAAATATGAGGGTTTATTTATAGCCTTGATTCAACTATTATCCTAAACATCTCCAACTCTAATCTCCTCTAATATCTCCTACCCTCATTACATTGATAATCAACTACATAATTCGCACCTAACAATATCTCCAACATATAATCCTAACAACAATGAATGAGTTTCATCAAAGTAACTTCTTCCAATAGTTCTCATTTTTTCTCTCTCTTTTGACATAGAATTTCTGATCAGCGTAACTACTGAAGAAATGTGGTTGGAAAGAAGGTATCGACCTTGGGGCGTCTGAATAGGTTTGCTTGCTAATAGTATTGTAATATAGAGTTTAATCTTTTCAGTATCTTCTTCCTCTATAAAACTCTTTAGAATTTTATTCTCTTGTATTATATTGAAGAATATTTAAAGACTTGAATCTTGTTCTATTGTCTTAAGTGCAGGTGATTTCAAAGTTTTGGAATCATTGCTAATAGGGATTGTTTGTCTAGATTTTAGTTGCCTTATCAACGAACATATTGCCTTTGGACTTATTTTGCTTACATGTTTATTGTTTTAATGTGAGCTTTTAATGTATTGGATGTTTTGTATATTTCTGTTATTATCATTTGAAATGTTGAGATATCTTTAATACAAGTTTAATCCGATATGATCTTGATTATTTTATATTTTTTAATCTGAATGACATTGGATGAATTATCATCTTGAGTTTATTTCTAAAAATGGCAATGCATTAAGGGGATAGGAGCATGATGAATGAAATTGCAAAGTGATCAAGTGACACACAGACGAGGTTTATATTTACAACAAATAAAAGTGATTAACCTTTGATCTTTTCATTTTCCCTATTTTTCATAACTTAGCATATGAGATCACAGTATTTGGGAATTGTAACAGTATAATATTGATTGAAAATGATAAGTATTCATTTAAATAATCATTTGTACATCAAAGCAAGGTAACTAGCTAAGATATAATGGTTGTTCAGCGATTTTGAAATATTTAATTAGACGGAGCATAGGTTATGAAATTAGCAATTTTGTTCCGTCTAGAATTCAGATTCGAGCAGGCCTACAGCCTAGAGCAAGGCTCGAGTTTTGTGTATGTCGAGCCTGAACAAAACTCGACCTGCATATCTCGAGCATGGACGAGCTCGAGCTGGGCTCGAATTTTCAGTTGCATAATTGGGCCGATCCGAGTTCTGAAAATGTGTTCCTCATAAGTGGGCCGAGCATGGATTTAGGCTCAAACTTACCCACTAGCAGCCCTGCTTCTCATACACAGTTAGACACTTAGACTAGCTAAATTTACTAAATGACCCAAAAAACAATAAAAATAGAAAAATATATGATGGCTCTTAAAAAGTGGATTTCCTTGTATCAAAAAAAGTTGCGCATAAAAAGACCATATAAGTTATAAAGTAGAAGAAATAAGCAGTACAAGCTCTTGTATCAGACAATGTTTCCAAGGAAAGAAATTTGGAAACATTTTGCTGACCTGATCTATATAAATGCAGCAACGTAACTTGAACAGAATCGTCTCTGATTCATGGTTATAACACACATGTAAATCAGAAAGTTGGAGCAACTAGAAAAAGTCGAGGACAACACAAATCAGTGGATAGTACAAGGCTCAGCGCGCCCCCATTTCACATTACCCATCACACAAAGAATAAGGCAGCATCAAACAGGCATTTCAAGAAAAGTGAGGGAGAGGGAGAGGGAGGTTGAGAGATAAGTTATGATAGGAGATGAGGTAATCTAACAGTTGAACGCGTGTTGAGGGCAGTTTTCAAAATGTTTTTTACAGAATCATGTGCTCACAAATGTTTGAACTTATGATCTTTTGAAAGTCATTCTAATTAGCTACCAATTTGAGCTATTAAGTCATTTGATTTTATGCGTAATTTTGATGTCATGATCCGGAGGCCTCTCAAGGCTAGTATTCTATTTGATCTTTGTAAACTTTCCATTGATCATATTTGATATTTATTTGGTTAATAACAAATTTAATCGGTTCGAAATGTTTTAATTAATTGTTGTACGTAGGTGGAATTTTAAAGCTTTTATCATTCTTATCTGAGAAATAACCAATGGGTCCTCCGAAGTCCGAAGGCATGGTGTTATCTATTCAATTATTTTGTTTTTCTTATTTATATTTACATTTAAGGACTGAATGTGCTTTAAAATTTTATTTGTTTAAATAGCTTGGACGAACATGACTTTATATTGAAGAACAAATTAAATATGTTCATTTTTCAATTAACATGTATCATTTTTTTAATTACAGAGTGGTATATCTCTTCTATCTAATTGATATTTGTAATGAACATGTTCATTTGGAGGATTTGTGTCGCTCTTTTACTGGTTTTGTGAACAGGTTGCTGATGTGGATTTATTAATAAGAATATCTAACTCGAAAAAGCTCTTGCCTAATTATTTGCAGTTTACATACGTGGAATTTGATATTGTTGATCAGGTTCTCTGTTTTTTTATGAGACTATATCATAGGGTACCAGGAAAATCATTTTTATTGAATACTTTGGGTGCGTTTGGATCATGTCATGGTTAGTGTAAAAATAGTGTTATCTAGATTAATAGTTGAAATAGTGCAAAAATAGTGCTATCTAGGTTAGTGCAAAAATAGTGCTAATTTGTGCTATCTAGGTTAGTGAAAATGTTGTTTGGATTGCAC
>CAXKVX010004450.1:0-11925 GCA_964058865.1 Eleocharis quinqueflora
CTTATCTTAGTACTTCATTTATGGGTGGTAACCTTTAAAGAAAACAACAGAAATCATCATATCCTACTAAGAAGTGTTTCTGATCAGTGTACTTCATTTATGAGTGGTAATCTTTCAACAAAACTCCACAAATCATTATATCCTACTTGGTAGCGTTTCTGATCCGTGTACTCCATTTATGAGTGATAACCTTTGATGAAAACTCCACAATGCATCATATCTTACCACGAGAAGAGTTTCTTCTCCGAATACTTCATTTAAGTGTTGTAACCATTCAATAAAAGACAACGAAGAAGCATGGATACCACTTTAAGTGTTTCATGTACGAGAACTTAATTTATGAGTGATTCTGATCATAGTACTTCATTTATGGGTGATAACCATTAAAAAAAACATCACAAAGCATTTACCCTATTGCGGGAAGTGTTTATTATCTTAGTATTTCATTTATGGGTGTTAACCATTAAAGAAAACACCATAATGCATCATATCATACTAAGAAGAGTTTCTGATCAGTGTTCTTCATTTATGAGTGATAACATTTTAAGAAAACTCCACAACGCAGCATAACTTACCACGAGAAGAGTTTCTTCTCTGAGTACTTCATTTAAGTTTTGTAACCATTCAATAAAAGAAAACGAAGAAGCATAGATACCACTCAAAGCGTTTGATGTTCGAGTACTTAATTTATGAGTAATTCTTATCATAATACTTCATTTATGGGTGATAACCATTAATAAAAATATCACAAAGCATTTACCCTATTGGTGGAAGTGTTTCTTATCTTAGTACTTCATTTATGGGTGGTAACCTTTAAAGAAAACAACAGAAATCATCATATCCTACTAAGAAGTGTTTCTGATCAGTGTACTTCATTTATGAGTGGTAATCTTTCAACAAAACTCCACAAATCATTATATCCTACTTGGTAGCGTTTCTGATCCGTGTACTCCATTTATGAGTGATAACCTTTGATGAAAACTCCACAATGCATCATATCTTACCACGAGAAGAGTTTCTTCTCCGAATACTTCATTTAAGTGTTGTAACCATTCAATAAAAGACAACGAAGAAGCATGGATACCACTTTAAGTGTTTCATGTACGAGAACTTAATTTATGAGTGATTCTGATCATAGTACTTCATTTATGGGTGATAACCATTAAAAAAAACATCACAAAGCATTTACCCTATTGCGGGAAGTGTTTATTATCTTAGTATTTCATTTATGGGTGTTAACCATTAAAGAAAACACCATAATGCATCATATCATACTAAGAAGAGTTTCTGATCAGTGTTCTTCATTTATGAGTGATAACATTTTAAGAAAACTCCACAACGCAGCATAACTTACCACGAGAAGAGTTTCTTCTCCGAGTACTTCATTTAAGTTTTGTAACCATTCAATAAAAGACAACGAAGAAGCATAGATACCACTCAAAGCGTTTGATGTTCGAGTACTTAATTTATGAGTAATTCTTATCATAATACTTCATTTATGGGTGATAACCATTAAAAAAAAAATCACAAAGCATTTACCCTATTGGTGGAAGTGTTTCTTATCTTAGTACTTCATTTATGGGTGGTAACCTTTAAAGAAAACAACAGAAATCATCATATCCTACTAAGAAGTGTTTCTGATCAGTGTACTTCATTTATGAGTGGTAATCTTTCAACAAAACTCCACAAATCATTATATCCTACTTGGTAGCGTTTCTGATCCGTGTACTCCATTTATGAGTGATAACCTTTGATGAAAACTCCACAATGCATCATATCTTACCACGAGAAGAGTTTCTTCTCCGAATACTTCATTTAAGTGTTGTAACCATTCAATAAAAGACAACGAAGAAGCATGGATACCACTTTAAGTGTTTCATGTACGAGAACTTAATTTATGAGTGATTCTGATCATAGTACTTCATTTATGGGTGATAACCATTAAAAAAAACATCACAAAGCATTTACCCTATTGCGGGAAGTGTTTATTATCTTAGTATTTCATTTATGGGTGTTAACCATTAAAGAAAACACCATAATGCATCATATCATACTAAGAAGAGTTTCTGATCAGTGTTCTTCATTTATGAGTGATAACATTTTAAGAAAACTCCACAACGCAGCATAACTTACCACGAGAAGAGTTTCTTCTCTGAGTACTTCATTTAAGTTTTGTAACCATTCAATAAAAGAAAACGAAGAAGCATAGATACCACTCAAAGCGTTTGATGTTCGAGTACTTAATTTATGAGTAATTCTTATCATAATACTTCATTTATGGGTGATAACCATTAATAAAAATATCACAAAGCATTTACCCTATTGGTGGAAGTGTTTCTTATCTTAGTACTTCATTTATGGGTGGTAACCTTTAAAGAAAACAACAGAAATCATCAAATCCTACTAAGAAGTGTTTCTGATCAGTGTACTTCATTTATGAGTGGTAATCTTTCAACAAAACTCCACAAATCATTATATCCTACTTGGTAGCGTTTCTGATCCGTGTACTCCATTTATGAGTGATAACCTTTGATGAAAACTCCACAATGCATCATATCTTACCACGAGAAGAGTTTCTTCTCCGAATACTTCATTTAAGTGTTGTAACCATTCAATAAAAGACAACGAAGAAGCATGGATACCACTTTAAGTGTTTCATGTACGAGAACTTAATTTATGAGTGATTCTGATCATAGTACTTCATTTATGGGTGATAACCATTAAAAAAAACATCACAAAGCATTTACCCTATTGCGGGAAGTGTTTATTATCTTAGTATTTCATTTATGGGTGTTAACCATTAAAGAAAACACCATAATGCATCATATCATACTAAGAAGAGTTTCTGATCAGTGTTCTTCATTTATGAGTGATAACATTTTAAGAAAACTCCACAACGCAGCATAACTTACCACGAGAAGAGTTTCTTCTCCGAGTACTTCATTTAAGTTTTGTAACCATTCAATAAAAGACAACGAAGAAGCATAGATACCACTCAAAGCGTTTGATGTTCGAGTACTTAATTTATGAGTAATTCTTATCATAATACTTCATTTATGGGTGATAACCATTAAAAAAAAAATCACAAAGCATTTACCCTATTGGTGGAAGTGTTTCTTATCTTAGTACTTCATTTATGGGTGGTAACCTTTAAAGAAAACAACAGAAATCATCATATCCTACTAAGAAGTGTTTCTGATCAGTGTACTTCATTTATGAGTGGTAATCTTTCAACAAAACTCCACAAATCATTATATCCTACTTGGTAGCGTTTCTGATCCGTGTACTCCATTTATGAGTGATAACCTTTGATGAAAACTCCACAATGCATCATATCTTACCACGAGAAGAGTTTCTTCTCCGAATACTTCATTTAAGTGTTGTAACCATTCAATAAAAGACAACGAAGAAGCATGGATACCACTTTAAGTGTTTCATGTACGAGAACTTAATTTATGAGTGATTCTGATCATAGTACTTCATTTATGGGTGATAACCATTAAAAAAAACATCACAAAGCATTTACCCTATTGCGGGAAGTGTTTATTATCTTAGTATTTCATTTATGGGTGTTAACCATTAAAGAAAACACCATAATGCATCATATCATACTAAGAAGAGTTTCTGATCAGTGTTCTTCATTTATGAGTGATAACATTTTAAGAAAACTCCACAACGCAGCATAACTTACCACGAGAAGAGTTTCTTCTCTGAGTACTTCATTTAAGTTTTGTAACCATTCAATAAAAGAAAACGAAGAAGCATAGATACCACTCAAAGCGTTTGATGTTCGAGTACTTAATTTATGAGTAATTCTTATCATAATACTTCATTTATGGGTGATAACCATTAATAAAAATATCACAAAGCATTTACCCTATTGGTGGAAGTGTTTCTTATCTTAGTACTTCATTTATGGGTGGTAACCTTTAAAGAAAACAACAGAAATCATCAAATCCTACTAAGAAGTGTTTCTGATCAGTGTACTTCATTTATGAGTGGTAATCTTTCAACAAAACTCCACAAATCATTATATCCTACTTGGTAGCGTTTCTGATCCGTGTACTCCATTTATGAGTGATAACCTTTGATGAAAACTCCACAATGCATCATATCTTACCACGAGAAGAGTTTCTTCTCCGAATACTTCATTTAAGTGTTGTAACCATTCAATAAAAGACAACGAAGAAGCATGGATACCACTTTAAGTGTTTCATGTACGAGAACTTAATTTATGAGTGATTCTGATCATAGTACTTCATTTATGGGTGATAACCATTAAAAAAAACATCACAAAGCATTTACCCTATTGCGGGAAGTGTTTATTATCTTAGTATTTCATTTATGGGTGTTAACCATTAAAGAAAACACCATAATGCATCATATCATACTAAGAAGAGTTTCTGATCAGTGTTCTTCATTTATGAGTGATAACATTTTAAGAAAACTCCACAACGCAGCATAACTTACCACGAGAAGAGTTTCTTCTCCGAGTACTTCATTTAAGTTTTGTAACCATTCAATAAAAGACAACGAAGAAGCATAGATACCACTCAAAGCGTTTGATGTTCGAGTACTTAATTTATGAGTAATTCTTATCATAATACTTCATTTATGGGTGATAACCATTAAAAAAAAAATCACAAAGCATTTACCCTATTGGTGGAAGTGTTTCTTATCTTAGTACTTCATTTATGGGTGGTAACCTTTAAAGAAAACAACAGAAATCATCATATCCTACTAAGAAGTGTTTCTGATCAGTGTACTTCATTTATGAGTGGTAATCTTTCAACAAAACTCCACAAATCATTATATCCTACTTGGTAGCGTTTCTGATCCGTGTACTCCATTTATGAGTGATAACCTTTGATGAAAACTCCACAATGCATCATATCTTACCACGAGAAGAGTTTCTTCTCCGAATACTTCATTTAAGTGTTGTAACCATTCAATAAAAGACAACGAAGAAGCATGGATACCACTTTAAGTGTTTCATGTACGAGAACTTAATTTATGAGTGATTCTGATCATAGTACTTCATTTATGGGTGATAACCATTAAAAAAAACATCACAAAGCATTTACCCTATTGCGGGAAGTGTTTATTATCTTAGTATTTCATTTATGGGTGTTAACCATTAAAGAAAACACCATAATGCATCATATCATACTAAGAAGAGTTTCTGATCAGTGTTCTTCATTTATGAGTGATAACATTTTAAGAAAACTCCACAACGCAGCATAACTTACCACGAGAAGAGTTTCTTCTCTGAGTACTTCATTTAAGTTTTGTAACCATTCAATAAAAGAAAACGAAGAAGCATAGATACCACTCAAAGCGTTTGATGTTCGAGTACTTAATTTATGAGTAATTCTTATCATAATACTTCATTTATGGGTGATAACCATTAATAAAAATATCACAAAGCATTTACCCTATTGGTGGAAGTGTTTCTTATCTTAGTACTTCATTTATGGGTGGTAACCTTTAAAGAAAACAACAGAAATCATCAAATCCTACTAAGAAGTGTTTCTGATCAGTGTACTTCATTTATGAGTGGTAATCTTTCAACAAAACTCCACAAATCATTATATCCTACTTGGTAGCGTTTCTGATCCGTGTACTCCATTTATGAGTGATAACCTTTGATGAAAACTCCACAATGCATCATATCTTACCACGAGAAGAGTTTCTTCTCCGAATACTTCATTTAAGTGTTGTAACCATTCAATAAAAGACAACGAAGAAGCATGGATACCACTTTAAGTGTTTCATGTACGAGAACTTAATTTATGAGTGATTCTGATCATAGTACTTAATTTATGGGTGATAACCATTAAAAAAAACATCACAAAGCATTTACCCTATTGCGGGAAGTGTTTATTATCTTAGTATTTCATTTATGGGTGTTAACCATTAAAGAAAACACCATAATGCATCATATCATACTAAGAAGAGTTTCTGATCAGTGTTCTTCATTTATGAGTGATAACATTTTAAGAAAACTCCACAACGCAGCATAACTTACCACGAGAAGAGTTTCTTCTCTGAGTACTTCATTTAAGTTTTGTAACCATTCAATAAAAGAAAACGAAGAAGCATAGATACCACTCAAAACGTTTGATGTTCGAGTACTTAATTTATGAGTAATTCTTATCATAATACTTCATTTATGGGTGATAACCATTAATAAAAATATCACCAAGCATTTACCCTATTGGTGGAAGTGTTTCTTATCTTAGTACTTCATTTATGGGTGGTAACCTTTAAAGAAAACAACAGAAATCATCATATCCTACTAAGAAGTGTTTCTGATCAGTGTACTTCATTTATGAGTGGTAATCTTTCAACAAAACTCCACAAATCATTATATCCTACTTGGTAGCGTTTCTGATCCGTGTACTCCATTTATGAGTGATAACCTTTGATGAAAACTCCACAATGCATCATATCTTACCACGAGAAAAGTTTCTTCTCCGAATACTTCATTTAAGTGTTGTAACCATTCAATAAAAGACAACGAAGAAGCATGGATACCACTTTAAGTGTTTCATGTACGAGAACTTAATTTATGAGTGATTCTGATCATAGTACTTCATTTATGGGTGATAACCATTAATAAAACATCACAAAGCATTTACCCTATTGCGGGAAGTGTTTATTATCTTAGTATTTCATTTATGGGTGTTAACCATTAAAGAAAACACCATAATGCATCATATCATACTAAGAAGAGTTTCTGATCAGTGTTCTTCATTTATGAGTGATAACATTTTAAGAAAACAACACAACGCAGCATAACTTACCACGAGAAGAGTTTCTTCTCCGAGTACTTCATTTAAGTTTTGTAACCATTCAATAAAAGACAACGAAGAAGCATAGATACCACTCAAAGCGTTTGATGTTCGAGTACTTAATTTATGAGTAATTCTTATCATAAAACTTCATTTATGGGTGATAACCATTAAAAAAAAAATCACAAAGCATTTACCCTATTGGTGGAAGTGTTTCTTATCTTAGTACTTCATTTATGGGTGGTAACCTTTAAAGAAAACAACAGAAATCATCATATCCTACTAAGAAGTGTTTCTGATCAGTGTACTTCATTTATGAGTGGTAATCTTTCAACAAAACTCCACAAATCATTATATCCTACTTGGTAGCGTTTCTGATCCGTGTACTCCATTTATGAGTGATAACCTTTGATGAAAACTCCACAATGCATCATATCTTACCACGAGAAGAGTTTCTTCTCCGAATACTTCATTTAAGTGTTGTAACCATTCAATAAAAGACAACGAAGAAGCATGGATACCACTTTAAGTGTTTCATGTACGAGAACTTAATTTATGAGTGATTCTGATCATAGTACTTCATTTATGGGTGATAACCATTAAAAAAAACATCACAAAGCATTTACCCTATTGCGGGAAGTGTTTATTATCTTAGTATTTCATTTATGGGTGTTAACCATTAAAGAAAACACCATAATGCATCATATCATACTAAGAAGAGTTTCTGATCAGTGTTCTTCATTTATGAGTGATAACATTTTAAGAAAACTCCACAACGCAGCATAACTTACCACGAGAAGAGTTTCTTCTCCGAGTACTTCATTTAAGTTTTGTAACCATTCAATAAAAGACAACGAAGAAGCATAGATACCACTCAAAGCGTTTGATGTTCGAGTACTTAATTTATGAGTAATTCTTATCATAATACTTCATTTATGGGTGATAACCATTAAAAAAAAAATCACAAAGCATTTACCCTATTGGTGGAAGTGTTTCTTATCTTAGTACTTCATTTATGGGTGGTAACCTTTCAAGAAAACAACAGAAATCATCATATCCTACTAAGAAGTGTTTCTGATCAGTGTACTTCATTTATGAGTGGTAATCTTTCAACAAAACTCCACAAATCATTATATCCTACTTGGTAGCGTTTCTGATCCATGTACTCCATTTATGAGTGATAGATAACCTTTTATGAAAAGTCCACAATGCATCATATCTTACCACGAGAAGAGTTTCTTCTCCGAGTACTTCATTTAAGTGTTGTAACCATTCAATAAAAGACAACTAAGAAGCACAGGTACCACTTTAAGTGTTTCATGTACGAGAACTTAATTTATGAGTGATTCTGATCATAGTACTTCATTTATGGGTGATAACCATTAAAAAAACATCACAAAGCATTTACCCTTTTTGCGGGAAGTGTTTCTCATCATAGTACTTCATTTGTGGGTGGTAACCATTATAGAAAAACACCACAAAGCATCATATCCTACTAAGAAGTGTTTCTCATCAATGTACTTCATTTATGAGTGGTAATCTTTCAAGAAAACTCCACAACGCATCATATCTTACCACGAGAAGAGTTTCTTCTCCATGTATTTCATTTAATTGACGTAACCATTCAATAAAAGACAACGAAGAAGCATAGATACCACTCCAAGTGTTTCATGTCTGAATACTTAATTTATGAGTGATTCTAATCATAGTACTTCATTTATGGGTGATAACCATTAAAAAAACATCACAAAGCTAATCCCTATTGCGAGAGGTGTTTCTTATCTTAGTACTTCATTTATGGGTGGTAACCATTAAAGAAAAACACCACAAAGCATCATATCCTACTAAGAAGTGTTTCACATCAATGTACTTCATTTATGAGTGGTAACATTTTAAGAAAACTCCACAACGCAGCATAACTTACCACGAGAAGAGTTTCTTCTCCGAGTACTTCATTTAAGTTTTGTAACCATTCAATAAAAGACAACGAAGAAGAATAGATACCACTCAAAGCGTTTGATGTTCGAGTACTTAATTTATGAGTAATTCTTATCATAATACTTCATTTATGGGTGATAACCATTAATAAAAATATCACAAAGCATTTACCCTATTGGTGGAAGTGTTTCTTATCTTAGTACTTCATTTATGGGTGGTAACCTTTAAAGAAAACAATAGAAATCATCATATCCTACTAAGAAGTGTTTCTGATCAGTGTACTTCATTTATGAGTGGTAATCTTTCAACAAAACTCCACAAATCATTATATCCTACTTGGTAGCGTTTCTGATCCGTGTACTCCATTTATGAGTGATAACATTTGATGAAAACTCCACAATGCATCATATCTTACCACGAGAAGAGTTTCTTCTCCGAGTACTTCATTTAAGTGTTGTAACCATTCAATAAAAGACAACTAAGAAGCACAGATACCACTTTAAGTGTTTCCAGTACGAGAACTTAATTTATGAGTGATTCTGATCATAGTACTTCATTTATGGGTGATAACCATTAAAAAAACATCACAAAGCATTTACCCTTTTTGCGGGAAGTGTTTCTTATCATAGTACTTCATTTGTGGGTGGTAACCATTATAGAAAAACACCACAAAGCATCATATCCTACTAAGAAGTGTTTCTCATCAGTGTACTTCATTTATGAGTGGTAATCTTTCAAGAAAACTCCACAACGCATCATATCTTACCACGAGAAGAGTTTCTTCTCCATGTATTTCATTTAATTGTCGTAACCATTCAATAAAAGACAACGAAGAAGCATAGATACCACTCCAAGTGTTTCATGTCTGAATACTTAATTTATGAGTGATTCTAATCATAGTACTTCATTTATGGGTGATAACCATTAAAAAAACATCACAAAGCTAATCCCTATTGCGAGAGGTGTTTCTTATCTTAGTACTTCATTTATGGGTGGTAACCATTAAAGAAAAACACCACAAAGCATCATATCCTACTAAGAAGTGTTTCACATCAATGTACTTCATTTATGAGTGGTAACATTTTAAGAAAACTCCACAACGCAGCATAACATACCACGAGAAGAGTTTCTTCTCCGAGTACTTCATTTAAGTTTTGTAACCATTCAATAAAAGACAACGAAGAAGCATAGATACCACTCAAAGCGTTTGATGTTCGAGTACTTAATTTATGAGTAATTCTTATCATAATACTTCATTTATGGGTGATAACCAATAATAAAAATATCACAAAGCATTTACCCTATTGGTGGAAGTGTTTTTTATCTTAGTACTTCATTTATGGGTGGTAACCTTTAAAGAAAACAATAGAAATCATCATATCCTACTAAGAAGTGTTTCTGATCAGTGTACTTCATTTATGAGTGGTAATCTTTCAACAAAACTCCACAAATCATTATATCCTACTTGGTAGCGTTTCTGATCCGTGTACTCCATTTATGAGTGATAACCTTTGATGAAAACTCCACAATGCATCATATCTTACCACGAGAAGAGTTTCTTCTCCGAGTACTTCATTTAAGTGTTGTAACCATTCAATAAAAGACAACGAAGAAGAATGGATACCACTTTAAGTGTTTCATGTACGAGAACTTAATTTATGACTGATTCTGATCATAGTACTTCATTTATGGGTGATAACCATTAAAAAAACATCACAAAGCATTTACCCTATTGCGGGAAGTGTTTATTATCTTAGTTTTTCATTTATGGGTGGTAACCATTAAAGAAAACACCATAATGCATCATATCATACTAAGAAGAGTTTCTGATCAGTGTTCTTCATTTATGAGTGATAACATTTTAAGAAAACTCCACAACGCAGCATAACTTACCACGAGAAGAGTTTCTTCTCCGAGTACTTCATTTAAGTTTTGTAACCATTCAATAAAAGACAACGAAGAAGCATAGATACCACTCAAAGCGTTTGATGTTCGAGTACTTAATTTATGAGTAATTCTTATCATAATACTTCATTTATGGGTGATAACCAATAATAAAAATATCACAAAGCATTTACCCTATTGGTGGAAGTGTTTCTTATCTTAGTACTTCATTTATGGGTGGTAACCTTTAAAGAAAACAACAGAAATCATCATATCCTACTAAGAAGTGTTTCTGATCAGTGTACTTCATTTATGAGTGGTAATCTTTCAACAAAACTCCACAAATCATTATATCCTACTTGGTAGCGTTTCTGATCCGTGTACTCCATTTATGAGTGATAACCTTTGATAAAAACTCCACAATGAATCATATCTTACCACGAGAAGAGTTTCTTCTCCGAGTACTTCATTTAAGTGTTGTAACCATTCAATAAAAGACAACTAAGAAGCACAGATACCACTTTAAGTGTTTCCAGTACGAGAACTTAATTTATGAGTGATTCTGATCATAGTACTTCATTTATGGGTGATAACCATTAAAAAAACATCACAAAGCATTTACCCTTTTTGCGGGAAGTGTTTCTTATCATAGTACTTCATTTGTGGGTGGTAACCATTATAGAAAAACACCACAAAGCATCATATCCTACTAAGAATTGTTTCTCATCAGTGTACTTCATTTATGAGTGGTAATCTTTCAAGAAAACTCCACAACGCATCATATCTTACCACGAGAAGAGTTTCTTCTCCATGTATTTCATTTAATTGTCGTAACCATTCAATAAAAGACAACGAAGAAGCATAGATACCACTCCAAGTGTTTCATGTCTGAATACTTAATTTATGAGTGATTCTAATCATAGTACTTCATTTATGGGTGATAACCATTAAAAAAACATCACAAAGCTAATCCCTATTGCGAGAGGTGTTTCTTATCTTAGTACTTCATTTATGGGTGGTAACCATTAAAGAAAACACCACAAAGCATCATATCCTACTAAGAAGAGTTTCTGATCAGTGTTCTTCATTTATGAGTGATAACATTTTAAGAAAACTCCACAACGCAGCATAACATACCACGAGAAGAGTTTCTTCTCCGAGTACTTCATTTAAGTTTTGTAACCATTCAATAAAAGACAACGAAGAAGCATAGATACCACTCAAAGCGTTTGATGTTCGAGTACTTAATTTATGAGTAATTCTTATCATAATACTTCATTTATGGGTGATAACCAATAATAAAAATATC
>CAXKVX010004451.1:0-23518 GCA_964058865.1 Eleocharis quinqueflora
AAAAAGTTAATGAAACAACTCATTAGAAGAAGCTAGAAAAAATGTCCAAAATCTTGAATTCAAAGTGTTGCTACAGAATTCAAACCATTTCTCCTCAAAGCAGATAACAATGCCTCTTCTGTCTTGGTGCTTGCATAAATGATCTTAGGCCTTGCTTGATATTTCACTGTTCACCCAACAAAGTAGCATTCAAAATTACAAGCAAGCTGAACAATAATTTAAAAACCATTTTGGTTCTTGCAAACATTCTAGTAAAACACAAAGGTACACTAAAATTTTGGTAAATAATCTACCAAGATCAATGAGAGGAAAATCTCCATGACCGTCTTCCCAAACTTCCAGCACATAAAGGTGCCGGATGCATGCATCATAGTAAGCAACACCTATTCTTCATAACACATTAGTTGGACACATAAGGCATGTTAATGTTTGATTTAAATTACTCTCCATTATGCAAGCCATATGTACTAGAGTTTTCTGATCTCACCTATTCCCCTGCATTATGCAAGCCATATATACCTGAAAAATCAGATTCAGGTTATCAGACATGTAAAACAGTAAAAATTGTAGTACTGTATAATATTTAACATTAAGAACAAATAAAAAAAATGCTATGTAATTGGCAATAAATCAAATAAAATTAACCTTAAAAAACAGAATGAACTACATTCTTATAAAAGAGCATATGTTCCTTTTCAAAAACTAATTCAATTAATGATGTCCTACATCCCAAGTGTATGTCTCATTCATTGATCAAAACAAGAAAATAAACTTTAAATAATGCAAAATTTGTTATAAAACTCATCAAAATACATTCCTGTTTGAAACGACCTCCTATCAGACAGTTCACTTTCACAGATAAAAATTAGTACCCAAGCAAAAGTATAATAGTTCTCGGAAATTCTTCCAATTACAAAGAAGTTGTACTCCTAGATGCAAATCTTGTTCATCCAGCCAAATAACAAATATCAACAAATCGTAATCTGAAAGGAATGCTCGCAATCCATGGATCAAATTGCACAACTGTTTTTTTCCCCTTCAGACAGCTAAGTTCAAAGATCAAAATCCATAGGAAAAGAAGTTATCAGCATTTTCAGAAAGCTGTTCAAAAACTATATCAAAACTTGATGTAGAGGGAAGCTACTCCTATCAGAGCGAGACTGGAATCTAAAGGGAATAGGAACAGTTCAGGAGATTCTAATCGGAATTCAATCGAAACGGTAGAAAATAATTTCTTTAGGAGAACTAATAATATCATGTAAGCATACGAAGATTAACCTGAGATTCAGCTTCCGTCTCGGCAACCTCCTCAGCGTCGTCTGACATTATACCTGACATTGTCGGGTAGCAACAGAGGGATCACTGCGAGTCAGTGTGAGATTGTTGAGTTCGCGTCAGAAGGAATGATAATGAATCGCGCCAGTACTAGTAGGGGGAGGTTTAGCGGAACCGTATCTCCGCTGTATCTCTCTGCACTTTTTGGTGCAGTAGAGGCTTCACCCGTTGGAATGAAGATCCATTCGACCGTTCCGAGGATTTTTGTAATACTAAATCAAGACCGTTGATACTGATCTGACGGTTCGGATTATTTTTCCTTCTGCTGTGAAAAATGTGCAGCAGAAGATTCGTTTCGGGGTTTAGCGTGGGTTTTGCTTTAGGCCTGGCTGACGGGCTACACTATCGTAAAGCGTAAGCCACAAGATCTAGTCGTAAAAGGGCTTAAATGATGTAACGAAGCCCAGTCCGTGCAGCGACAGGCAAGAAGAAGAAATTTACTTGCTAATTAGTAATTACAAAACATTTTTTTTATTTTTCTTAGTGTTAAATATTATACAGCACTACAATTTTGACTGTTAGGTAAAAGAAGCTGATGTAATTACGCTGACAACTATCTCTACCGCTATCATCGTTTTAACTTTTAACTCATATTAAATCAGTTATTACTTCAATTATTATGTTTTTTGGACATATAGGTGTATTGAAGCTCCAACATTTTTTCTTTTTTAAAGGGAAGCACAATGCCTACGAAATTTTCATTAAAATGAAACAAAAATATTTATAAGAGTGAAGAAAAATTGAAAAATAAAAAAATAAAAATATTTACAAGAGGGAAAATAAAAAAATGAGGAAACAAGCGGCTATTTAGTCGTCAGTGGTCATCGTTGATCGTCGTGGTGGAAGGATTCGTTGTTGTGGTCATTGTCTGTCGGGGGGATCTGATGTAGCCACAGCGACAGCTAGATCTAAACCATAGATCTAGAAGCGAGGAGGTGTGACGGTTGTGGCAGCGGGGCAGATCTGAATCGAGGGGTCGACTGGAGGACGAGGCAGTCGAAAGCTGAACGAATCTGAATTGAGGGGTCGATTGGAGGGCGAGGCGGAGGCGGATCAAAAGTGAGGCAGTCGGAAGCGGGGCGGATTGGAAGCGAGGCCAATCTACAACGAGACGTCGGGGCGAATCTGGAACGAAGCAGTCGGCTGGAGGGCGAGACAGAGGCATGTGCAACACATCGGTCGACGATGGCAGTGGCGAGGTGAGGGAAGCGAGGCGGTCAGAAGCGGAGCGGATCTGAAGAGGGGTAGACTGGAGGGCGAGGTAGAGGCGGATCAGAAGTGAGGCGGTCGGAAGCAAGGCGGATCGGAAGCGAGGCCAATCTACAACGAGATGTCAGGGCAGATCTGGAGCAAAGTAGTCGGCTGGAGGGCGAGGCGGAGGCGGAGAAAGATGTAGCACATCGGTCAACGAGGCAATGGCGATGCAAGACAACTCCAATTTGTTTCTCAACTACAAAAGAAAGAGAAGAGGGAGAAGAGACAAAGTAATAGATGGGGAGGGAAAAGAGGGAGGAGGACAGAGAGGCGGGAGGAGGCAGCGCCGCAGTCCGCGGGCTTCCTCGCCTAGGATTTGAGTTATAGTTTTCTCTCTTCGGTAGTTTTTCTCTCTTCCGCTAGAAGAGAGAAGGATCTCAAATATCAATTACTAAATGTCTCTCAAATTTTAACCAAATAAAAGTTTTAAACTCACGGATACTAGAACACATGATTTTTTTTTAATCATTCTAAATGCTAAAACACATGAATTTTTTTATCATTCTTAATTTATGAGTGATTCTGATCAGAGTTTTTCATTTATGGGTGGTAACCATTAAAGAAAACATAGCAAAGCATCTAAATCGACTACGAGAAGTGTTGTTGATCAGTGTACTTCATTTATGAGTGGTAACCTTTCATGAAAACTCCGCAAAGCATCATATCTTACTACGAGAAGAGTTTCTTGTCAGAATACTTCACTTAAGCGTTGTAAACAATCAATAAAATACAACGAAGTATAATAGATTACCACTCTAAGTGCTTAATGTCGAGGACCTAATTTATGAGTGATTCTGATCAGAGTACTTCATTTATGAGTGGTAATGTGAAAACCCGTAAAATTTTGAACAGTTGGAAATCACAAATCTATAATAAAAGTTTACGAGAGTTTGTAGCTGGGATAACTGAAAGTATGAAAATGAAGGGTAAAAGTATATATATAAACACATTTAGACAAAAAAAATTGTACATAGCTGAATCATATAAATAAAATATCTACTAACATGTAGTTACAAACTTACACGAATTTAAATGAAACTTACATAAATGAAATTTTAAATAAAACATATATTTATACATAAATACTTATGCTTAAATTTAAACAAACGTACATAATGATAAACTACAAAGAGAAACATTGAATTTATAAACACTATAAATAAGTTAACTAACATAACAACGAATCAATCTATAATCTATAAACAAACAAAATTCTGAATTTTCAAAACAAATATATGTATTAGTACAACAATATATAAAAATACGAAATTACATATGTGTAGAACCTTTATAAACTAATTGTACGATAGGTTTTAATTTAATTAACAACCTTATCTAACGCGTACAGATTTCAAATCTGTGTAACGAGTCATTCGACCCATCTCAAGTGCAAGTGAAAATGTTACACGAACAGACACTGAGTTTGACCTTAAGAAAGCAAGATACTTTCTGATAAATCTATAGTTTGGTAAAGATTTTCACTCCGCAACAGGACGTGACCCGGTGAGTCACGTTTTATGCCTTGCAGTGACACACCACACGTAAGTATACACAAGAGTGGCCACGACAGTGATTCCCTCCTCCCCACGCGGATTAAGTGAAACCCCATGGGTTTCCCGTCCCTCTTGGATACACTGTGGCGAATCGAAGCAGGCGTAGCGTAGCAAGATCAGACGGGTCACCAGGTGTACAGAGATGGATGGGCACACGGACCGACACAATATCTGAACCGCAGAGGATCTCCTCCACCACTCTCCCTCTTCATTAATGCTCCCTGCCATCCGTCCCTACTTTCCTCTTTTTCTCTCCCTCGGATTCTTCCTTATCTCTCTCTCTCTCATTTTACCTTCCCGAGAGCTCACACCCCTCTCTCCCCATTTAATGCCCCTGCCTCTCTTTTAACCTCTTTCTTGCCTTTTTCTCCCCAACACCGAGATCACTCTCTTCTCTTTCCCCTTTTCTCATTTCCTGTCCCGTTGGTTTTCATTCCCTTTTATCCCTTTCTCTCCCACGTTAAATCATCTCTTCCATGTTTTCCTTTCTCTCTGACCCTCACGTTGTTTCACTTCTCCCCAAGCCTTTTTCTCCCTCTGTCTTTATGTCCTTCTCGACATTTCTGAACGTCCTTTTTGTTCTAATTCTTCTCCCTGGTTGGCTCCGCTGCCAGCCTGCTCTCGGCACACATGTGTCCTTGAGTGCTTTCTCCAGTGGTCCCTTATCGCGTCGCTCATTTGTTGGCTAAAAGCCCCTCGAAGACATGTCAGAAATTCTCTGACTCTTTCTCTATTGTCACCTCGAGACCCACTCGAGTACCTACCTTTCCACCCGTTGGTAACACGTGGTGTACAGGCCATTGGCCTGGCATCTGACCTATTAGGGGATATGGGCACCACTAGCACGCCTCCCCTTCGCCTACAAATACAGGGGTTTTCCCCTCTCTGCCTTCCTTTACTCGATTTGATCTCATGTGCTGAGAATAGATACAGTTAAATTGTTGCTTATTAAGTTGGAAAGTGCTTAAATCGTTGAGGCAGAGAGGGGAGAAAGAAACCCACCGGTGGTGCGCTTTGCCTTGAGATCTTACCACTCAGGCCCCTGTCCATTCTTACTGGTAAACAAAAAAAAAACCCTAGATAATCCCTTTATTTGTTTCGATGTTTGCTTTGCTATTTTATGTGATGATCTTGCTTGTTCCTTCTGTTGTTTGTCGATGCATGTGTTGTTTGTGAACTGATATGAGTGATACTGTGATTTCGGGTACATTCTGGTGGGGTTCTGGTTTTGACTTTTGGGACTTGAATAGAACCTCAGCCATGAACATTTTGAGAAAATACCCCTCTGTTGCTTAATATGGTTGCTGGTAATTGGGGAAACTGAAACTAAAATGGGTTATAGCCAACAATGCATTTGGTTTTGGGTTACTTTAGCTTGAATAAACTGAGCCCGTCCGATTTCTTATTCTCTGACTGGTGCTTGGCACTGATTAGTTGTTACTGAGTTCTAATGCTTGGATACAGTAAGATGGTTTGGACTACTGGTAAACCCAACTACCAGACGTGTAACTAACACCAGGCATTAAGGTGCTGATATGGCCAGTACCAGCAACAACCTTGTTTGACTTGCTTATGATGTAGTATATTCTGTGCTGGCCTTGTTTTACTTTGTGAGAGTGTGGCCCAGAATTGAGGCCTGGGCCATGTGAGTTTACTGTCGGGCTTTATAATTTAAAAGAATAAATGGCTAAGCTAAATTTACATGGGCAGTTGGGCCCTAACTAAATCGAGTCAGGTATAAAATCAGATATTACACGGTTGGTGACCCTACCCATAATACTTAGTAACTAGACCTGAGGATAAAAATGACCAAGAAGGGTATAAACGGGAAATGACGACTAAAAGTATGTGCAGCACGAGCTACGGCTATGACGCACGAGTACGGACTTCTGATCCCACAGGATTAACATAAAAAATAAAATGTATATTAAAAATGGATCAACTTGTGTTTTTCTTTGTGTTTTGTATATTTTCTACATTTTCTATATTGTAGCACAATACTAAAGCGAATATTAAACGATATAGATATATAGTTAGGATAATTGGACTAGGTACGATGACGTTAGTTAGCAAAGGGTTTTAAGAATTGGACTATACGCAACGATCTAATTAATAGCTAAGTATGTGTATCTATTTGGTATTAGTATAATAACATAGTAAAATATGGACCAATTGAATATAACATATTTTATATATATATATATATATATATAATTAACAACAAATTAACACACCACCAATGAAATTCAGAATAAGTAAGATTATATACATATTAGTATATATTGATCAATTTCTCTATATCATATCAAATACAAGGCACATCTATTTACATCTAAAACATAACACACACGATGGACGTAGTAAACATTTAAATAAAATAATGTATATTTATTAATTTCTCTATACGCACAATAATAAAATGCACATATAATTATTAGAATATTTTGTTTCCTTATTTGCTTAGTTTAATTAAAAGTTCAAGTTAAAAGTGGTTGAATTTATAACATGCTTTCATCGCCTTGTTCTTTATTGATGTTCTGTAGATTATCGACATGACGTCAAATAATTAATGGGAATTAGTAACACATCTGGGTTAACACACAAATTAAACAGAGTAAGGAAAACTTGTGATTCATATACTCACCGTGCAGCAAGGACATTGCACGGGAATTTGACCAAGTTAAAATATTAAATAAAATGAGTTAGGAGCATCAAGGACGTCTTAACGCATAGACATTGTTTCTGATTCGTTACTTAATAAACCAACAACAAATAACTGATAAAATCCCATCGTCAAAGTAGGAGATTTAGCCGACTCGTATCCACTCGCGGACGAGGCTGCTGCTGATGTCGTCGCCGCTGACACAGACGCGGACGGATCAGAGCCGCCTTCGGAGTAGAGTCTACTCTGCGCTTCTCTCCAAAACTCCCAGGTGCGAGTTCCTGGGGTTTATACCCTTGTCTAGGATATAAGAATCATGCCTATGTCTTTCTTTTCTTTTAATCTGAATTGAGGTACCAATAATTACCAATAATTATAAACAGGCCCGTAGAACTTGAACTGTCATAACTACATACTGGTAACTGTACCAAACATTGAGACTTACCTGCATTGCATGTCATCTGCATTTCATATTGCACGTAAGATCCGATATACAGATCGTATAGGTTATTAAATACTTATAGGTAGATGCGTATCAAATATTATATGTATTATGTTGGGAGTGCTGAGTGTCGGGCCGGTGAGACTTAGATTGGGTGTAGTATGGAGACATCGTGACGGTTGGATTACGCACGCAAGCTCAACGCCCATGGGATCCACTCGTCGGGATGTCTTTAAGGACACGCAATCACTTCTCACCAACGATGTTCATCACTTGATGACTCGTAGTGTCATCTGAGAGTTTTTAGTTTCAACCTCCATATTACCTAAATATCTATATTATATTCCTCTGTTTTGAGTGATTAAGGTCGGCGTCTCAGTTTTAGAGTGTGCGTGCCATATGTGAGGTATTGGAGCTATTTCGTTCTTTATATATTCTCTATTAGCCGATATTTCAAGATCTCCTAATATTCGAATGACTTCCTCCTTTGGCCCTTGGTTGGTACAAAGGAAGCCTGGGGCTCCCCTTTGGCCCATGGTTGGTACAGGGAGTTTCCATTCTATTATACTTTTCAAACGGGTAGTCGGTTCCTTATTTTCCGTATGGCAACTGAGGTCGAAATTCTTTCTTTAAGTTTTTTATCTTTGGTGAGGTAGAACACAAGAATACGTTTTGATCAAATATGATTGTGCTACTTGTAGCCGCTCATATCACCCAGGGCGTTTCTATCCTGGAATCTCAGAATTAAGTCCGAGTTTGTAAGTTGGGATATGCTCGGATGCAATCGTATCGTCCGGTGCGCCCGCTTAAACATGATTAAGTCCGCTTAAACATGTTTAAGTTTGTAAGTTGGGATATGCTCGGGTACGAATGCATCGCTCGGTGCGCCCGCTCGACAAACCCTTAGATTGCGGCGCGATTTCGTGACCCGTCTAAGGGGCAGATTCTTGTGTGCTACAAATGGGGTTATTCTTTTGGGTGCTAAATTGATGAAGTCCATATTATATATACATAAGTATTATTCTATCAGATTCTTTTGGGTTTCTTTCACGACTCTATGTTCGTGCTTAGATCATTTTAGTTGGGTTACTTTTAGGAGTATGGTAAGTTCATTAAAAGTAACACAATTAACTAGGTAAAAATGTATAACTACAATACCAAGTATTGGCTTGGGTTCCACCTTAGAGAATGGTATAAACTCAAAGGCTGGACCTTAATCCGCACTGAGATTTATATCTCATGTTTCCACGTTGGTTGTGCGGTCCAGGTGAGGAGTCATTTGCTATCCAGGAGGAGCGCGCTAGGAAGGAGTTTCCCGGCGTCTTTCGTTTTGACATATCCCCTTACATTGCTTATCCTTTGTTTCTTATTAGGTTAGTTATTGTAGTAGGTTAGCAAGGATGGGTCTTGCGACCTTTGGTAAGACCGTCCTCTTTTGTATGTATTTTATCTTTCTTTGCTTCCGCTGTATATCTTGTACATAGACGCTGGTGTTGATGAAAATATGACTTTTGGATATTCATGTATTGTGTGTATTATGTGTGTTGTCCCTTTAATTAAATAAAACTCGTTAAGATTATCTCCTTTCTATAATAAATAATTAAGCCTTTCGTGTACTTGTAAACAAATACACGTGGCGGGATTAACACCCCTAAACTATTCATTATTTCTGGGGTGTGACAGGTAACCAATAAAGAAAACATCGCAAAGCATCTTAATCGACTACGAGAAGTGTTTTTTATGAGAGTACTTCATTTATGAGTGGTAACCTTTAAATAAAACTCTACTTCATCATATCTTACTACACGAAGAGTTTCTTCTCTGAATACTTCACTTAAGTGTTGTAAACAATCAATGAAAGACCACGAAGAAGCATAGAGTGCCACTCTTAGTGCTTCATGTCAGAGTACTTAATTTATTAGTGATTCTGATCAGAATACTTCATTTATAGGTGATAACCATTAAAAAAATCACAAATCAACTTATCCTACTACGATAAGTGTTCGTATCTGAGTATTTTATTTATGGGTGCTAGCCATTACATAAAACACCACAAAACATTATATGAGAAGTGTTTCTGATACAAGTACTTCATTTATGAGTGGTAACCTTTCAAAAAAACTCCACAAAGCATCATATCTTACTACGAGAAGAGTTTCTTCTCCGAGTACTTCATTTAAGTGTTGTAAACAATGAATAAAACACAATGAAGTAGAATAGATTACCACTCTAAGTGCTTAATGTCGAGTACCTAATTTATGAGTGATTCTGATCAGAGTACTTCATTTATGAGTGGTAACCAATAAAGAAAACATCGCAAAGCATCTTAATCGACTACGAGAAGTGTTTTTTTTATCAGTGGTAACCTTCCATGAAAACTCTAAAAAGCATCATATCTTACCACGAGAAGAGTTTCTTCTTAGAATACTTCACTTAAGCGTTGTAAACAATCAATAAAACACCACGAAGAAGCATAAAGTACCACTCTAAGTGCTTCATGTACGAGTACTTAATTTATTAGTGATTCTGATCATAATACTTCATTTGTAGGTGGTAACCATTAAAAAAACATCACAAATCATCTTATCCTACTACGATAAGTGTTCGTATCTGAGTGCTTTATTTATGGGTGCTAACCATTACATAAAACACCACAAAGCATCATATGAGAAGTGTTTCTGATACAAGTACTTAATTTATGAGTGGAAACCTTTCAAGAAAATTCCACAAAGCATCATATCTTACTACGAGAAGAGTTTCTTCTCTTAATACTTCACTTAAGTGTTGTAAACAATCGATAAAATACCACGAAGAAGTATAGAGTATCATTCTAAGTGTTTCATGTTCGAGTACTTAATTTATTAGTGATTCTAATCAGAATAGTTCATTTAATAGGTTGTACCAATTAAAGAAAACATCCCAAATCATTTTATCCTACTACAATAAGTGTTTCTTATCTTAGTACTTCATTTATGGCTTGTAACCATTACAGAAAACACCACAAAACATCTTATCTGACTACGAGAAGTGTTTCTTATATGAGTACTTTATTTATGGGTGGTAACCATTAAAGAAAACACCACAAAACATCTTATCCGACTACGAGAAGAGTTTCTTATATGAGTACTTTATTAATGGGCAGTAAGCATTAAAGAAAACACCACAAATCTCAATATATCATACTATGAGAAGTGTTTCTGACCAGAGTACTTTATTTATGAGAGACCTTTCAAGAAAACTCCACAAAGCATCATATCTTACTACGCGAAGAGTTTCTTCTCTGAATACTTCACTTAATTGTTGCAAACAATCAATAAAACGCCACGAAGAAGCATAGAATACCACTCTAAGTGCTTCATGTCAGAGTACTTAATTTATTAGTGATTCTGATCAGAATACTTCATTTATAAATGATAATCATTAAAAAAACATCACAAATCATCTTATCCTACTACAATAAGTGTTCGTATCTGAGTATTTTATTTATGGGTGCTAACTATTACATAAAACACCACACAACATCATATGAGAAGTGTTTCTGATACAAGTACTTCATTTATGAGTGGTAACCTTTCAAGAAAACCCCACAAAGCATCATATCTTACTTCGATAAAAGTTTCTTTCCGAGTACTTCATCTTAGTGTTGTAAACAATTAATAAAACACAACGAAGTAGAATAGAATAAATTACCACTCTAAGTGCTTAATGTCGAGTACTTAATTTATGAGTGATTCTGATCAGAGTACTTCATTTATGGGTAGTAACCATTAAATAAAACATCGCAAACCATCTTAGTCTACTACGAGAAGAGTTTTTTTATCAGAGTACTTCATTTATGAGTTGTAACCTTTCAAGAAAACTCCACAAAGCATCATAATATTCTTCGCGAAGAGTTTCTTCTCTGATTACTTCACTTAAGTGTTGGAAACAATCAATAAAACACCACGAAGAAGCATAGAATACTCCTCTAAGTTCTTCATGTCAGAGTACTTAATTTATTACTGATTTTGTTCAGAATGCATCATTTATAGGTGGTAACCATCAAAAAAACATCAAAAATCATCTTATCCTACTACGATAAGTCGATAAGTGTTCGTATTTGAGTATTTCATTTATGGGTGGTAACCATTACATAAAACACCACAAAGCATCATATGAGAAGTGCTTCTGATACAAGTACTTCATTTATAAGTTGTAACCTTTCAAGAAAACTCCACAAAGCATCAATCTTACTACGCGAAGAGTTTCTTTCTGAATACTTCACTTAAGTGTTCTAAACAATCAATAAAATACCACGAAAAAGCATAGAGTACCACTCTAAGTGATTCATGTCAGAGTACTTAATTTATTAGTGATTCTGATCAGAATACTTCATTTTTGAGTGGTAACCATTCAAGAAAACTCCACAAAGCATCATATCTTACTACGCGAAGAGTTTCTTCTTTGAATACTTCACTTAAGTGTTGGAAACAATCAATAAAACACCACGAAGAAGCATAGAATATCCCTCTAAGTGCTTCATGTCAGAGTACTTAATTTATTAGTGATTCTGATCGGAATACTTCACTTATAGGTGATAACCATTAAAAAAAACTTCACAAATCATCTTATCGTACAATGATAAGTATTCGTATCTGATTACTTTATTTATGGGTGCTAACCATTACATAAAACACTACAAAGCATCATATGAGAAGTGTTTCTGATACAAGTACTTCACTTGAGTGGTAATCTTTCAAGAAAACTCCACAAAGCATCATATCTTACTACGAGAATAGTTTCTTCTCCGAGTTCTTCATTTAAGTGTTGTAAACAATGAAAAAAACACAACGAAGCAGAATAGATTACCACTATAAGTGCTTAACGTCGAGTAAATTTATGAGTGATTCTGAACAGAGTACTTCATTTCTGGGTGGTAATCAATAAAGAAAACAATCCAAACCATCATAATCGACTACGAGAAGTGTTTTTTTATCAGGGTCCTTCATTTATGAGCGGTAACCTATCAAGAAAACTCCACAAAGCATCATATCTTACGACGCGAAGAGTTTCTTTTCTGAATACTTCACTTAAGTGTTGTAAACAATCAATAAAACACCACGAATAAGCATAGAGTACCACTATAAGTGGTTCATGTTAGAGTACTTAATTTATTAGTGATTCTTATCAGAATACTTCATTTATGAGTGGTAACCTTTAAATAAAACTCCACAAAGCATCATGTCTTACTACCAGAAGAGTTTCTTCTCTGAATACTTCACTTAAGTGTTGTAAACAATCCATAAAACACCACGAAAAAGCATAGAGTACCACTCTTAGTGCTTCATGTCAGAGTACTTAATTTAATAGTGATTCTGATTAGAATACTTCATTTATAGGTGATAACCATTAAAAAATCACAAATCAACTTATCCTACTACGATAAGTGTTCGTATCTGAGTATTTTATTTTTGGGTGCTAACCATTACATAAAACACCACAAAGCATCATATGAGAAGTGTTTCTGATACAAGTACTTTATTTATGAGTGGTAACCTTTCAAGAAAATCCCACAAAGCATCATATCTTACTTCGAGAAAAGTTTCTTTCCAAGTACTTCATCTTAGTGTTGTAAACAATTAATAAAACACAACGAAGTAGAATCGAATAAATTACCACTCTAAGTGCTTAATGTCAAGTACTTAATTTATGAGTGATTCTGATCAAAGTACTTCATTTATGGGTAGTAACCATTAAAGAAAACATCGCAAAACAACTTAGTCTACTACGACAGGTGTTTTTTATCAGAGTACTTCATTTATTAGTTGAAACCTTTCAAAAAAAGGCCACAAAGCATCATATTATACTACGCGAAGAGTTTCTTCTCTGAATACTTCACTTAAGTGTTGGAAACAATCAATAAAACACCACGAAGAAGCATAGAATATCCCTCTAAGTGCTTCATGTCAGAGTACTTAATTTATTAGTGATTCTGATCAGAATACTTCATTTATAAGTGATAACCTTTAAAAAAAACATCACAAATCATCTTATCCTACTACAATAAGTGTTTTGTCTGAGTATTTTATTTATGGGTGCTAACCATTACATAAAACACCACAAAGCATCATATGAGAAGTGTTTCTGATACAAGTACTTCATTTATGAGTCGTAACCTTTCAAGAAAACTCACAAAGCATCATATCTTACTACGAGATGTGTTTCTTCTCCGAGTACTTCATTTTACTGTTGTAAACAATGAATAAAACACAACGAAGTAGAATAGATTACCACTCTAAGTGCTTAATGTCGAGTACTTAATTTTGTAGTGATTCTGATAAGAGTACTTCATTTATGTGGAGTTAACCATTAAAGAAAACATCGCAAACCATCTTAATCGACTACGAGAAGTGTTTTTTATCTGAGGACTTCATTTATGAGTGGTAACCTTTCAAGAAAACTCCACAAAGCTTCATATCTTACTACGCGAATAGTTTCTTCTCTAAATACTTCACTTAAGTGTTGCAAATAATCAATAAAACACCACGAAGAAGCATAGAATACCCCTCTAAATGCTTCATGTCAGAGTACTTAATTTATTAGTGATTCTGATCAGAATACTTCATTTATAAGTGATAACCATTAAAAAAAACATCACAAATCATCTTATCCAACTACAATAAGTGTTTGTATCTGAGTATTTTATTTATGGGTGCTAACCATTACATAAGACACCACAAAACATCATATGAGAAGTGTTTCTGATACAAGTACTTCATTTATGAGTCGTAACCTTTCAAGAAAACTCCACAAAGCATCATATCTTACTACGAGATTAGTTTTTTTTCCGAGTACTTCATTTTACTGTTGGAAACAATGAATAAAACACAACGAAGTAGAATAGATTACCACTCTAAGTGCTTAATGTCGAGTACTTAATTTTGTAGTTATTCTGATCAGAGTACTTTATTTATGTGGTGTTAACCATTAAAGAAAACATCGCAAACCATCTTAATCGACCACGAGAAGTGTTTTTTACCATAGTACTTCATTTATGAGTGGTAACCTTTCAAAAAAACTCCACAAAGCTTCATATCTTACTACGCGAAGAGTTTCTTCTCTGAATACTTCACTTAAGTGTTGGAAACGATCAATAAACACCACGAAGAAGCATAGAATACCCCTCTAAGTGCTTCACGTCAGAGTACTTAATTTATTATTGATTCTGATCAGAATACTTCAATTATAAGTGATAACCATTAAAAAAACATCACAAATCATCTTATCCTACTACGATAAGTGTTCGTATCTGAGTACTTCATTTATGGGTGGTAACCATTACAGAAAACACCACAAAGCATCATATGAGAAGTGTTTCTGATACATGTACTTCATTTATGAGTGGTAACATTTCAAGAAAACTCCACAAAGCATCATATCTTACTACGAGAAGAGTTTCTTCTCCGAGTACTTCATTTTAGTGTTGTAAACAATGAATAAAACACAACGAAGTAGAATAGATTACCACTCTAAGTGCTTAATGTCGAGTATTTAATTTTGTAGTGATTCTGATAGGAGTACATTTATGTGGTGTTAACCATTAAAGAAAACATCGCAAACCATCTTAATCGACTACGAGAAGTGTTTTTTATCAGAGGACTTCATTTATGAGTGGTAACCTTTCAAGAAAACTCCACAAAGCTTCATATCTTACTACGCGAAGAGTTTCTTCTCTGAATACTTCACTTAAGTGTTGGAAACAATCAATAAAACACCACGAAGAAGCATAGAATATCCCTCTAAGTGCGTCATGTCAGAGTACTTAATTTATTAGTGATTCTGATCAGAATACTTCATTTATAAGTGATAACCATTAAAAAAACATCACAAATCATCTTATCCTACTACAATAAGTGTTCGTATCTGAGTATTTTATTTATGGGTGCTAACCATTACATAAAACACCACAAAGCATCTTATGAGAAGTGTTTCTGATACAAGTACTTAATTTATGAGTGGAAATCTTTCAAGAAAATTCCACAAAGCATCATATCTTACTACGAGAAGAGTTTCTTCTCTTAATACTTCATTTAAGTGTTGTAAACAATCGATAAAATACACGAAGAAGTATAGAGTATCATTCTAATTGTTTCATGTTCGAGTACTTAATTTATTAGTGATTCTAATCAGAATAGTTCATTTAATAGGTTGTACCAATTAAAGAAAACATCTCAAATAATCTTATCCTACTACAATAAGTGTTTCTTATCTTAGTACTTCATTTATGGCTTGTAACCATTACAGAAAACACCACAAAGCATCTTATCCGACTTCGAGAAGTGTTTCTTATATGAGTACTTTATTTATGGGTGGTAACCATTAAAGAAAACACCACAAAGCATCTTATCCAACTACGAGAAGAGTTTCTTATATGAGTACTTTATTAATGGGTGGTAAGCATTAAAGAAAACACCACAAATCTCAATATATCATACTATGAGAAGTGTTTCTGATCAGAGTACTTTATTTATGAGAGACCTTTCAAGAAAACTCCACAAAGCATCATATCTTACTACGAGAAGAGTTTCTTCTCTGAATACTTCACTTAAGTGTTGTAAACAATTAATAAAACACCACGAAGAAGCATAGAGTGCCACTCTAAATGCTTAATGTCGAGTACTTAATTTATTAGTGATTCTAATCAGAATAGTTTATTTATGAGTTGTAACAATTAAAGAAAACATCACAAATCATCTTATCCCACCACGATAAGTGTTTCTTATCTGTACTTCATTTATGGGTGGTAACCATTTTTGAAAACATCACAAAGAATATTATCCGACTACGAGAAGTGTTTCTTATATGATTACTTCATTTATGAATTGTAACCATTAAAGAAAACACAACAAATCTCAATATATCCTTCTATGAGAAGTGTTTCTGACCTTTCAAGAAATCTCCACAAATCATCATATCTTACTACGAGAAGAGTTTCTTCTCTGAATACTTCACTTAAGTGTTGTAAACAATCAATAAAACACCACGAAGAAGCATAGAGTACCACTCTAAGTGCTTCATGTCCAAGTACTTAATTTATTAGTGATTCTAATCGGAATTCTTCATTTATAGGTGGTAACCATTAAAGAAAACATCACAAATCATCTTTTCCTACTATGATAAGTATTTATTATCTGAGTACTTCATTTATGGGTGGTAATTATTGCAGAAAACACCACGAAGCATCATATGAGATGTGTTTTTTATCAGAGTATTTCATTTATAAGTAGTAACATTTCAAGAAAATAGACATGGATGGTAAAATGACTGTATACAAAGCACGACTAGTAGTGAAAGGTTTCAAACAGATTCATGGAGTTGATTATGATGAATTTTTTTCGCTTGTAGCTATGTTTAAGTCAAATCGGATACTCCTAGTAATTGTTGCATTTTATGATATGAAATATGACAAATGAATGTCAAAACCGCCTTCTTAAATGGAAATTTAGAAGATGATGTGTACATGACACATCCTTTGGATTTTGAGGATCTAAAGAATGCTGGGAAGGTATGCAAGCTTCTTAAATCTATTTATGGATTGAAACAAGAATCACGGAGTTGAAATCTTCGGTTTGACGAAGAAGTCAAAAAGTTTGACTTCGTGAGATGCGAAGAAGAACCATGTGTATACAGGAAGACTAGTGGGAGTGTCATCACCTTTCTAATCTTATATGTAAAAGGAAATGATATTCTTATGTTGCAACAAGCTAAGTCTTCATTAAAGAAAGTTTTCTCGATCAAGGACTTGGACGAGACTGTCTGTAAACTAGGCATAAAGATCTATCGTGATAGATCGAAAAGACTTATAGGATTAAGTCAAAGTACGTACATTGACAAAGTGCTAAATAGGTTTAGCATGCAGGATTCTAAGAAAGGATTCCTACCAATGAATCATGGTGCTCAACTTAGCAAGACTCAGTTCCCTTCGACAACTGATGAGCGAAGCACAATGAGTAGAGTGTCATACGCTTCGGCTATAGGCTCTATCATGTACGCCATGTTGTGCACTCGCCCTGATGTCTCGTACGCTTTGAGTGTGACGAGTAAATATCAGGCTAATCCAGGCATGAAGCACTGGAATACTGCAAAGAATATCCTTAAGTACTTTAGAAGAACTAAGGATATGTTTCTCGTCTATGGTGGTGATTCTGAGCTCGTAATAAATGGTTACACTGATGCAAGTTTCAAAACTGATCGAGATGATTCGAGATCACAGTATGGATTTGTGTTCATACTCAACGGAGGGGCTGTGAGCTGGAAGAGTTCAAAGCAAGAGACTACAACAGACTCAACCACAGAAGCTGAGTACGTAGCCGCATCTGAAGCAACTAAAGAAGGGTTCTGGATCAAGAAGTTTCCTAGCGAACTAAGAATGGTTACCAGTGTTCAAGGACTTGTGGACCTCTATTGTGACAACAATGGAGCTATAGCTTAGGCCAAGGAACTGAGATCGCACTCGAGATCCAAGCATGTTCTGCGACGTTATCACCTGATACGAGAAATCGTAAATAGAGGTGATGTAAAGATATGTAGAGTTGACACAGTCAGCAACACAGATGATCCACTCACGAAACCTCTTCCTCAAGCCAAGCACCAGTTGCACACGAATTCTATGGGTCTGAGACACATAAGAGATTGGCTGTGAGGCTTATGAGATTTTTAGAAAATTAGAGATTCGTGTAACTATGGCCTACGATGATTGGCTTCTAGCTTAAGTAGGAGATTGTTAGTTTGTAATCTAGAAGTCAATAATATGATAAATTATCATAAAGCTTTGTTCATGAATTGAGTGATTAATAAATTGTCATTTTGTTGCCTTGAGTATTATTGAATTTTTGGATTATTCTTTTATATGACTAGAGTCAATAACTGGAATTGTGAAACTTCATAATATAGATGATATATACTCTTAAAAGTCTCTAATCAAGATAATTAGCAGGAAAACTAATTTAATGTTACAAGGTTAGAATGTAGATTAAAATATGGTTAAGTATTACATATCATAGACATTAGATGTCGTTTTAATCACATTAATACATGTTCCAGGAACATAGTATTTGACAGACCTCGAATGAAACATTAAATGGAATTGTGTTGTCATTAATGTTTTCATTCAGTGTTAAGTTCTAAAGTATGAGATATTCATCTTTCCTACTGAGAGATGTGTATGTGTGATTGTTATCTAACGTTGTCGGTAAAATGCAGTCATAACGGTAGCTTTTCGGTATACATAGCTTAGCTGAGGTAGTGATGGTTTACCAAAAATATCGTTGTCCCTTGTATCTCTATATGAGTTACAGTATCACTAGGCCCCTTGATAGAGTAGGATTATCTGCATGCAGCATGATTACAAGAGTAATTATATTTGATAAATCTACTCAAGATTAGGAAAAGATTGTTAGAAATGATGACACATACCTACCTTGAAACTGATCTGATATTGTGAGACAAAAGAATTAACACGACTAAAATAGTTTAGTGAATCGATAAATATATTTTTCTCTCAATCTCGATTACGGTTGTTTACGGAATTCGGAAAAATATATATTTGCGAAAGTTACGGTATTTCTATTTGAATAACTGCGAGTCGTAAATATATTTATTTTGTCCTTATCTTGGTGAATAGTGTTTTGCAGAATTCCGTGCTTTATGGTATTTTTGGCAGAAGAAATAAACCGCTCTCTGGTCAGTCCTGGTGGATAACAAATAGAGGTATCAGGCGTCTGATACTCCGATGAGAGAAGTTTCTCAGATTCGGTCTTTCGAGTCTGCTGTAATCCAATTGGAATTTAGATCAAGATATAAATATGTTATATTAATCTATTTAATTTGTAAGTAGATTAAAGTTTTAGAAATCAATTATGGAGTAGATATGTAAAAGGATTAAATCGGGTTTTGATGCCAAAAGAAACGGGAGGTGGACACCCTCGATAGTTTTTCTGACATATCTCATTTAATCCTTGGCTTAAGTTAAAAGTAAAATTTTTGTTTTACGGTCTTTCCATAGCTTAAGCTGATTAACGGGTTTGAACTGTCATGACCCAATAGGTTCTAGGCAGCAAGCGTGTGAAAGATTATTGCGGTTTAGGAAAGGAAAACAAGGGGCATATCAAGAAGAGTCTTCAAGACATATTGGAAGACAAAACCCCATGGAGATCTCATCTACAAACTAGTTTTTGTTCCGAACTCCTAAGGACTTCAACAGTTTTCAGAACAAATTTTGAAATTGTAAGATCTCAAAACCTTATTACTTCAAAACCAATGATGAAAATAAGTTAGCTGGTCAACCTTGGATAATTATCCAAGATTACATTGAATTTTGACAATGTCAACCAATCATAGAGTGTGACTTTATGCACCAAAAGTTGCCAATTCAGGTTATATATGCCAATATGAAACCTACAAGCCAACCATGGGGCGTTACTACCTATATTTATGGACAAGAAATACTCATAACTATTAATACCCTTTGTGAAGTTTTTGGTATTTCAAATGTCGGAGAGGAAGTGTATCCATTCAAAATTTTGGCCAACCGTTGCCAATCACTTTGACTACAAGGATTGGTTTGGGGCAAATAATCCACAAGAAAAACTTATCGTTACCCATCTTCCAGCCATTTATCGAATGGCTTTCCTTTTCAATAATAACATCTTAACTCCTAAAAGAAAGATTAAAATCAATTTGGAGATGAATGTCATATGCTTGCTTAGGCATTTAGTGTGCTATGATAAGGTTGTTCAAATCTTATATTATCTTGAACCATATGAGATTTGCCTTGACCAATGCCAATAAGTCTTTACCCTATACTCATCTCTTAACCCAAATCAAGACCCATGTCGGCCTAAGAATTCTTATAAATAATGAATCGGCTTTTAAACCCGACAACCTTGTTGATATACTTGATACAATTGGATGGGTCAAAGAAAGGTGTTTTTGGGAACAAGTAAAAGTATAAGGTGAATCAATGAATTTTAGCACCTAATGCGGCACCAAACCAATGAGATAACCTGGATGAGTGCCTTGATGTCCCAATGGATAATCAACACCGAAAGGAAAAGATGAAAAGAAGCAAGTTCATCCCATCCTCCACCTAGTCCTCCAAGACCGAAACTAATGGAGAATGTGTTCTTCGAGCCTCCACCCCAACCACAACAACAAGACAATACCTTTTCAAGACCTCCTCAACCTACAAGTTTCACCTTGGCAAGTGTGCAACAACTTTCAGACCAATTACATGATCTTATGTTGCACAAGATGAAGTACTATAGAGGAATATATGAAATGTTGGATGAAACCGATGCTTTCCAAGAACAATATGAGCATCTTGGATTGAGAAGATACGGATTTTGGGTCCCTTACATGAGGAAGACAATTTGTAGACTATGTGAGAGAGAGCGCAACATTTTGTAGTAATTTGAATTTCTTAAGTTGTAATTTGCTATGCTCCGTTGAAGACTTGCTTTATGCTATGTACTCATGATGTTTTATATGCATTTTTTAGACTATTAATATGTTTATGTGCATATTTTATGCTTTGTCTCTTGCACATATATTTTGATATGTCTCTTGATTATTGCTCATTTCTACTCTTGAAAATTGCAAATCTTAATTGAAAATGATGACTTGTGCTTTAATTATAAAACATATCATTAAGGGGGAGCAAATTTAAATCTTGACTTGCTTATAAACATATGCTAAAATTCAGGGGGGCTTTTATAATTGGGTCTTTTGCCATATTTTGCAAAAAAGGAGAGAAATATAGTGATGTGCATCATACTATGCACATCACATATGATTTTGCAAATTGCCAAAAGGAGGAGTTTGTTGGATTAAACTTATCTGTTATTTGAAAATTTGCAAAACAAATCAGTACTAACCTTGCACAAATTGAGCTTTGTTGAGATGCAGGTCAACAGAGGTACACAATAGAAATGCAAAGGCTCAAATATGCATATACAAGTCAAGACATACACAAAGACATCAAGAGCAAGCAAATTAAGCATTTTCAGAGTCATGCGTTACCATAATGCATGCTCAACCTGTCAAGACGGGTGCCCAACTCATCATAACGGGTGCCCAATCCATCACAACGGGTTCAAGAGGAGAAGAGCTTGAGTAGAGAGGATTTTTCTAGAGCTAAGCATTGATGTAACTCATCATAGACTCGTCACAACGGGTTACTGCTCAAAGGTGGCCCAGAAGTCAGTGGAAGAAGCACAGTAGGGTATTTCTGGAAAGGAGCCAATTTGTTACAATGGATTATGTAAGGAGTTACACAATTCTGTAACGCATGAGGTCAAAATCAAGACTTCAAGATGTGCTCAGTCTATATATATCTTGGGGATATGAATCTGGAAGACATCTAAAACCCCACAAGCTTTCAAGCACTCAATTGAGTACCAGAAATAGCACTAAAGCCTTCTCCTACAGCTGTCCAGTCTGAGAGATTTAGGATAGCTACAATCATCTAATTGTCGATCCGAGAATACTTCTTTCTTGCTAGTTTCTAGCCTTTGATGCACTACTTTGTGTTGTCAAGTAATGCATCATTGTCCTTGATTGTGTAGTCAATCGGAACTTTTTGCCTTGTAGAGTGGTGTAGTCCTTTGCATAGTTTTAGGAACCTAAGATTGGTTTTCTTATTGAGAAGAAATCAAAGATAGGTTCCGCAATTGTAAAGAACACATATTATTTAGTGGTCTCGATCTCGAAATAAGGTTTTGGTTCCGAAAGTTTCGTGAATGTAAGCCTAGTTTGTTTGTAGGCTGAACCACGTTATATTGTGTGTTTTTGTGTTCTCTTGATCTCTTTTGCTCTTTACTATTCTTGCACTTTGTTATTTTGATTTGCTCAATTGCTCTTAGTACTTGCTGATATTTTTAGCTAGGTGATTAAGGTCTAAAAATTTGAATTGTAATTGTTGTAAATGCTTATGCATTAACACTTGACCTTAAGACCCCCAATCATTCTAACATAATCAACCTTAGGAGTTCAACATTTCAGAAGACAACAACTTTCCAAGTCTATTGCGGCCGCAATCATGTGCAACCCAGTCAGCTAAAATTAGAAGGGTTTTTCTCAAGTCAATTGCGGCCACAATGAAGCACGCATATCAGAGACAGAGAGACTGCAGTTTCATATCCAGGTCCATTGCGGCTGCAAGACGTTAAGTTCCAGAACTAACAGTCAAGCCAGAGGCCATTTTCAAGTTCATTGCGATTGCAAGATCTTCTATTGTGACCGCAAGTAAACTACGCAAAATCAAAACTTGCAGTTTCTAGGATTTTATTTTTAGGATTTTGCTCCAAGTATAAATACTTACTTTTTCTGGGTTTCAAATGTTACGATTTTTAGCCAAATTTACAGAGGGTTTAGAGTTAGTTATCTTGCCAAAAAGAGGAGAAGAAGAAGAAGAAGAGATTAAGTCAATTCATCGCAGAAATTCGGTTTAATCTACTTTTTCTTTTTCTTTAGAACTCTTCTACTTTGTTATTTGCTGCCCCTTAGGCATGTCCGGCTAAATTTGTATTAGGATATTTTTAGGAATGACTTGAAACTTTGTTGTATGCTTGTTTGATTTAGTATATTTTCAGAGAATTGTTTATGACTTGCTTTCTATTTTAATTATTTGCGATCTTGATCAAATTGCACATCATAAGATTCAATATTTGCAATTGAGAAATTGAATGTTAGATCTTGATCATAGGAAGTAGGGTAATCAATAGACTAAATACTGAAATGTGGCGTTTGTTGATTGCGAATTTTACTTAATTATAATATTTGCGATCTTGATCAAATTGCACATCATAGGATTTAATATTTGCAATTGAGATATTGAATGTTAGATCTTGATCATAGGAAGTAGGATAATCAATAGACTAAGTACTGAAATGTGACTTTTGTTGATTGCGGATTTTACTTAATTATAATTATTTGCGATCTTAATCAAATTGCACATCATAGGATTTAATATTTGCAATTGAAAAATTGAATGTTAGATCTTGATCATAGGAAGTAGGGTAATCAATAGACTAAGTACTGAAATGTGACATTTGTTGATTGCGGATTTTACTAATTGTTTTAACGAATCGTACCAAGTACCGAGAGGAGAATTACAAGAACTTAGAATAATTAATACGATAGATCTTAAATGGTCTAATCGGGAGGTGAAATCATTGCTAGTTAAACCGGTACCAATATAGAAATATATCTTTGTACTAAATTTGTAAATTGTAT
>CAXKVX010004452.1:0-21806 GCA_964058865.1 Eleocharis quinqueflora
GCAAGAGCCCAGACACCATCCTTTCCAAGGAAAACCGTTTGTTCTTCCTGCGCTGTGAGCAGGTAAAAAGAAAAACAATAACATCATACTTCTGTTTTGACTTAGAAGCATATCTTGAGTTTGAATTAATTATTTATATTGTTTTAATTTTGTCTATATGGTAAGATGCCTGTGACGAGTTGATAAAAGAAATAAATTGCCTACATTGGTTGATTAATAGCTAACGATAATATCCAAAATTTCTGAGGCCATAAATACTGTTCATGTAGATTAACTGGTTTTTATTATGTGATGTTTAATCATATCTTGCATGCATACTTTCTTCTCGTCTATTGTTTATAAGACTGCATTGCTATTTTGGCCATTTGTCTTGCATTGATATTTTTTCTGTTTTTTCATGTGCAATAATTTATGCATATTTGGTTTCCTTTGAATGTCATTCCGTGCTCGGACCAAGGTTCTGGTGCCATGACTTTTGGGTTCTGCAAGTCCTCTTTTGCATTAATATCAAAGTTATATATAAATAGAAGCAGAACTTTGTTCTTCGTATTGGCTGACTCGTGAAATCTCTTGTTTTCTTTTGGTATATGCAGTGTGGTTCGTCACGTACTGTGGTACCTATCAAGGCTGGATTTGTTGCACGTGTCGGGCGGCGCAAAGATTAGCAATAGTTATCCTACCACCCGAACATAAAAGAGTGCCCTTTTTCTTAATATGAGTTGCTTTGTTTGGGATTGATTACAATTTTGCTACTCCCGTTGTATTGTGTTAAACATCTGTTCGTAACCAAGAGTTGTATCATCAGATTTAATTTTAGAAAAGTGGTTTTAATAAGTTGCTTTGACTGAAGGGGAGATGAGACGTGTTATTGGCAATTAAAAGAGAAGTCATAGAGCCCTCAACTAGTGCAATTAATCAGACCCAAATTATGGAGCCGACGGGTTTGAGTCTGTCGTGTTCTAGTGTTATTTACATTTCAACTAAATCAGTTATATTTATTTTCTATTTCTATTTGGAGGATAAACTACGACCACCAAGAATTCCAAAAACAAAGGTAAATAGATTTTGTTGTGCTTGTTTTCTTTGCCCTTTTTGTTATTAGGTAATAAACAAAGGAACAACATATGAATATGATAGAGTCAAAAGGGTATCTCGTATCTGATTTTGATTGTGCCAACTATTTTATTGTACAAATATTATAATTACTTCCTGAGTTCTCCTTGCTTAAGAACCTGTATAAACCAAAATAGAGGCTAAAGCCTCTATTTTCCTTCTTTCTCACTACTGAAATAATTTTGTATTTGCAATATTGTTAGCAGAATTTGTCAACTATACCGGCACAAGGCTGTATTTGAAAATAAAGAGGTGGATATTTAAAAGGAAAAAACTTGAGTACTTTAAAGATAAGTATGCAGTATGCCAAGTATTTCGCGTCATTTTGGATCGTTCGATTTTGATCTATAGTGCGAATCTTGATATATCTAACGATTTAGAATAATTCAGAGTATTTCATGTACCTATTTTTTATTTACTCAAATTTTTCTCTATTTAAAATAAGAAAAGATTGTGGTTGCAATAATTTAGCAGTTGAAACATTGATTCTCAGGTTGTTTATAAGATTTCGTAGATCCCAGATTTCATTGGTATAAGAATTAATGTATGCATGTGGTGTGCAATAATATTTTATTACGATTGCAATATGGCATTCAATGAATATAAAACTCACAGATGTCTAGACCTTTTTTTTTAGTATTTTTGTGTGCTTGTCTAGTGAGTGAAGTTATGGGTCATGACAAAATAATTATTTTATTCGATATTGGCTCTTTATAAAGTGCTGACGTATTAAGGGTTTTTATTTTAAGAAAAAAAAAGGACCACTCATTATATATTATGCCTATTTAATTACTGCCACTTGGTAAAAAAAGGTACAATTTGGATTTCATTTCTTTGCTAAGCATCCTTCTTTAACTTTAACTGAGACCCTTTTTCACACTTCATCCAAAAAATAAAAGAGAAGATATTTGATTTTTCCGTCTTTAGTTTTTCACCCTCTGTTTTTTTTATTTTATTTTATTCTTATTTTATCTTATTTTTTTTGAATATTTTTTTGGTGTTCGTACTAACTTCACTAGTATTAAGACTAACATTCGAGGTGTTCATACCAACTCCTCTGGTGTTCATGTTAACAGTGTAAGTATTCATACTAACTTCAGAGATGTTTATGCTAATTTTAGTGTGGTTCATACCAACTTCAAGGTGTTCATACTTTCTCTGGTGTTCATACCAACTTCATTAGTGTTCATACTAAATTCCGAGGTGTTTATACCAACTTCACCGGTCTTCATACTAATTTTTCACGGTATTCAGACATACTATCTGATTTTCATCATTTTTCCTCGTGTTCATACTAACTTCATTGTTGTTCATACTAACAATCCAAGATGCCTGTACTAACTTTCGTGGTATTCATACTAATTTTTATGTTATTCATACTATTTGGTTTTCATGCTAACTGTGCATGCATCCATACTAATTTCTTGAGGTGTTCATACTAAATTCGGATGCTAATATAAACACTTGTTTGAACTAATATGAATACCTTGTTTATTTGTCATGCACCCTATTTTGCGATGAACATTACTAGTTACAGTTTGAAGCGTACAACATTCTTGAAATAACTAGTATGAACGCATATTTCAACTAATATAGCATCTTGTTTATTTAGTATTCATCATATTCTGTGATGAATATTATTAGTTACAGTTTCAAGTGCATAACATTTTTGAAACAGTTAATATGAACACATGTTTCAACTAATATATACACCTTATTTATTTAGAATGCATCACATTCTGTAATAAACATTATTAGTTATAGTTTCAAATGCGCAATATTCTTGAAACAACTAGTATGAACATTTGTTTTAACTAATATGAAAACCTTATTCATTTAGTATGTGTCTCATTCTGTGATGAACATTATTAGTTACAGTTTCATATTAGTTGCAAACTAATATTCTATTCGTATTTTCAGTGTAATTATTTTCAAAAGAATTTTTTAATTTTATTTTATAATTTGTTTGTAGGTGTATATTGTAAGTCCAAGAATATGAATAAAAAATGAATGAATAAATAATTGATAGTTGGCATTTAAATGCGCCCAAAGATGCACGCGCGGAATATTCTCTCTGTTTTTTTTTATATCATGGACAAATATGGATGTCTATACGCGGCGCCAGATTATGAATTAGTTTAAAATTTTGCACATGGAAAAAAATAAATAATCCAACTGCTTGTTAATTTTTTTATTTATTGTTCGTAAGTTTATAATACACATCCACAAATAAAATATAAAATAAATTTGAAGCCCCCGTAAAAATAGTTTCTGAGGGAACGTAAACATCATACCTCTCCATAAAGATCTTATTAATTAGTTAACTATTTTGTTCTTACTGGCTTTCAGAGAAGTTTCTGGAGAAATAAACAAATAGTGCCTGAAGCAGTTGCGAGGCAAGATCCAATATCTTTAGATTTCTTTTTTGAATGAAACAAATAATATTTCAAATTAAGGAACGGATGTAGAATATATAGCGACAATCTAATTTATTATTAATCTGTTGAACCAGAATGCTTTATAAAATCTTCATGTGAGATTTCATTTGGATTTGTTACATTTTAAGTTGACCAACTTATATTATTTTAGGAGAAAAATATCCAATTGTTCATTTGTTCTTAATTAATTTTAGAGAAATCTTCCAATTTCTAATATTTTTGTTCCTCGTTTTAGTCTTCTGTTCTTTTTTTGTTTTATTTTATTTTGTCTTATTTTTTTAATATTTTTCTGGTGTTATGACTAATATCCGATGTGTTCATTTTAACTTCTCTGGTATTCATACTAACATCACTGGTATTCATACTAACTTTCGAGCCGTTCATATTAACTTCTCTGATATTCATCCCAACTTCTAGCATAAGCATCTTTTACAACTAATCTGAACACATGTTTTTAATCCGCACATCTGTTTTTAGTCTACACACAATTCTGTGCAAAACAAACTTGAAACAGCGTATGAACACCACTTTCAACTAGTATGAATATTTATTTTATTAATTCTGCACACTATTCTATGCAAAACATACTTGAAACAACAAAAAAAACAGACTTGAAACAACTAGTATAAACAACTCTTTCAGCTAATATGAACATATGTTTTATTTAATCTGCACCACATGCATTATTTACACAACAAACTTGAAACAGTGTAAAACAGACTCAAAATAGCTAAGTATTAACACCACTTTTAACTAGTTTGAACACCTTATTTAGTTTGCACCCCATGAATTATGTGCAAAACATTCATGACAGTGTGTAGGACAGAAACATTCAGAAGAATGAGCACGGTTCAACTTTTCATTTTTATCTGCTTTTGACTCTTTAATATATTTTTTGATAAAGTTAATTAGAAGAACGAAAGTGAGAGACAGAGATTGTGAGACTGTTAGTTGACACAGACCCAATTCGAAATTGTCTCACAATTATAACAAGGCTAGCTTGATTGTTTTCATTTTGTGTTTAATAGAAAAATAAAGACTAGTTGTTTCCTTTTGGAAAGTTGACAATTTTGTACAAATGAAAGTCCAAGAACTAGTTACTAATTTGATTTTTTTCTTCTGAAAATTTTCAGGACAAAATGTAAATTTGTTCTGAAAAAACAGGAAGGAAGCAGAATAAAAGTAGGAATATCGAAGTCTGGCTACTGGAGTCTGGAGAGTTTCCCTTTTGGTTTATTCCAAAACAATGCACAGCAATATACAATAAGTGGCGGGTTTAAATCTGTGTTACTCGGATATTTTAAATATCTTATCGCACGCGTATCCGATACTTGCCGCATCCGTATCCGATATGATTCTCGTGCGATACTTCACGTGATAATCAGTGTGCATTTTTTAGTTGTTGCTTCCTCACGTTATCATAAGATTGAAGTCACTTTCCATCAAAATACATATTACCCCTACGTATTATTCTCTTTTGTGTATAATAATGATTTTTACTATATATATTCGCTTATATATTATTTTTGAAGGTATTAAATTACTTTTTTTTACTTAAAATTTAATATATATTTAGCCGCATCTGTATCTAATATTTTTTAAAATTACTGTATCGCCGCATCCGTATCGTATCCCGTATCGTATCGGATACGATACGCGCACCGCCCTTATTGCAGTGCAACATAGGTTTAAACTTGAAACAAGCGGAATAGCTTAGAAATGAGCAAAAAGTAAGAAATAAATGCAGAGATTTGCCATTGGCCATGTTGTCACTCTCATGAACATGGTGCTCCTGTCACTTGTTTCCACTTCTTGAGGCCATTAATGAAAGGCATTTTTTAACTGTCTAAAGTTATTCGGTGGACCAATCCAATCTCTTTGTGTCCTGTGCTTGCTCCAGTAACAAGTTCATTGCTTGCCAAATTCAAATTCAAGTTTTTGTCCAAGTCAAGCTACTGTTTAAGAATTATTTCTAAATGCATAAAGCAAGAAGAATGTCCAATATGATGTATTAAGACTGTAGAACTCTTTCTTATCTTTTCAATGCAATTTGAATCGTCTCGATCAGAGTTCGAATGAAGAAGTCACGTCCAAAATAGCAAGTGTTGCGCGCCAGCCAAAATCCATTACGACTGTAGCCTTTTTTACTACGACGTAATCAATATTTCCGTAGGCCCAGATTCACCTTTTCAAGCCATTTTTAGGTGTTTTCGGCCATTACGGCCGTAGTCACTTGGACTATGACCGTAATCAATCTTGACAGAGAGTTGTTTTCTCCAAACAGAAAAATTCTGTGATTTTCAAGCCACTACGACCGTAGTCACTTTGACTACAGCCGTAATCAACATTTTCCAGAGAAGCAAAATTTCATGACTTAGATTTCTAGAAATTTCAGCCACTACGACCGTAACCAACCTCCATTACGGTCGTAATCACCATTTTAGAGCCAGAAGTCTGGTACTTGACCAAAATCTGGGGCATTGTAGGTCACTATGGCCGTAACCAACTTCATTACGGCCATAGTCATCGATGATAGAGCACAAAACCGACTCCAGGAGTTGGTTATTTTCGGTTTATACACTGGCTACTGTCATAATGACACTGATTACGGCCGTAATCAGAGGCGACATAACAATTTATTTCTTATTTTTGAAGGATTTTGAGTAGTTATTTCGAGATCTTAGGCTTTAGTATAAATAGATGGTTCCAGAACAGAACAAGGTCTGAAGTTTTAGAGTTTAGTTCTTCCATTATTCACATCTTAGCGAGATTCTAGAGAGAGAAGAAGAAGAACCTTGAACTTCATCATCTATTACCTTGGTTTATTCCTTCTTTCTTTCTTTTTACTTTTTTCTAGATTTATTTATTGCATGTATCTAGCCATGTTGGGCTAATCTCCATCAGATTTTCTAGAGAGAATTTGAAACTTGTTGTATGTTTACTTGATTTATATATCTTATTTGATTGTTCTGTCATATGACTTGTGCTTGATTTAATTGTTTGTGATCTTGATCAATTGCATACTTTAGAATTTAATAATTGAAATTGAGAAATATAATTGTTAGATCCTGATAACAAGTAACAAGGTAGATAATAATCCAAGTACCGAAACGTGACAATTATTGTCTATAGGTCTAATCTAATTGTATTGAGGAATTGTACCAAGTATCTAGAGGTGAATTACAATTGTTTAAGTTGATTAGGGCAATTAGATCTTAATGAATTTAGACTAGGATGATCAAGTAGCGAGATGTAAAAATTGTTCTAGTTTAGATAGGGTGTTAATATAGAAATATCCCTTAATACCAAAACTTGTTAATTGCGTCTTCAAAATACAAAACAACTATTAATCAATCAAGTAGATATCAATAAGTGGATAGTAAACCCTCGGAATCTTCAATCTCTCATTTTGATTCTCTAGATTTGTGTAATTGTGTTTAACTTAGACTAAATTTCCAAAACAATCAAAAATCAAACATCAACCCTGTTTACTTTAGTCAAACACCAAACTTCACTTAATTTCCAAAGACTTAAATTGAATTTACTCTATTGAAGAAACTAAAACCGACTTGTTTCTGCTGATTCGACTCCTAAATACTACAATTGAACGGTTGTATACTTGCGACCATAATTTAGGAACTAGGGTTAGTAAAACTCACATGAATAAAGAAGATAAGAAAACAAATACAACTTTTCTATTCAAAATTCAATGCTAAATAACATAATACTATTTCCTTTTTATAGGGCAAAAACAATAGAAAACTCTAGAATTCGTAATAATAAATATAAAACAGAAAACTAAGAAGTCAGATCTGAACCTTCGTCACTAAAACAATCATAACTCTCTCTAGGAAACTCCAATTTGCTAGAAACTTGTACCATTGGAAAATAAAATTCAAGAGTGTTCAATCCATATCTCATACACCCAAACCCTAGTACGGATGACCAGTCTAAATTCATTATTAATCAGTGTTAAATTATGTGGCTGCACAAAACTCAAAGTTGTCAACTTAACGACTTCCTTAATAATTTTTCTGGAAATTTAACCCTTAATTATGTGGCTCAAAATTTAAGTTGTAGACATAAATTCTTGATAAACTTGGATTTGGTGTGGCCAATTTTCTGTGTCCGAATATGAGCCAGTTGCGACCTCGGTACGACTGCATCAGACTCCCCGGGTTAATTGAAGCTTGTATCTAGCAATGTTTGAGACAAAATGTGGATGTACTTGATCTCATCCTCTTCGTCTAAATCGTCTTTCTCGAGAAAGTTCCGAACTAGCATATGGGGCCACATAGTTCCCTGATTTTTTAGTTTAACACGAGGATTCTCTTGCTCAAAATTTGTTTCGTGCTTCCTTTTGAATTGATTAACCTTTGCTGAAAACATGGAGTGAGGTTTCTTTGATAACATTTTTAGTGTGTTTGATCTCTTGCTCTTTCTCTAAAGTGATACTTTCCAGTTGTTCAACTTTAGTTACGATTTCTGTATTTAGTTGTGCATTCTCCATTAGAGATAGAGAGTCGGGTTTGTTTAAAAATAATATCTTATACTTCCTTGAACATTTTTTCCCCTAGTACTTGATAACACTTAATCACCTTTTCTTTCTCCAGATTAGTGTCCTGCTTCGTTTCAAATTTTGTCTCAGGTTCATCTTCTTTGGTGTTTTTTATCAACTCAGCTTCGTTTTGTTCTTCTAGTTCTTCTTTGTTCTCTTCTTTTTCTTCTGTCGGTTGATTGGTAGTTGGAGCGGTCTTTTTCATCTCTTTTTTTGATTAATCATGTGTTTTATCTTCCATACCAATCTCTTTCCCTAAGGACTGCTTGGCTTCATCAAGGTACAACGATGGCGATCGATGTCTCTTGTTTCCTGATAAAAGTGAATCCATCAGAGTAGGATTAGGATTTTCTAAGTGTGCAGCTTGGGGTTTGTCAAAAATCATTGGAAGAATCGGAGAGGGAGGAAGAGTGAGTGAAAATGGCGAGACAGCGGTAGGGTTGTTTTGACTAATGGGGGGAGCAAGGTGCTCCATTAGAGCGGTGAGGAATTGTTTCGGTATGATTTTGTTGTATGCGGTCAAGGATAGCGAGAATGTTTGCATCGGCAATAAGGTCGGTGATGTAGTGATAGGTGGAAATAGCATTAGGTTTATCGATGGAGGTGGTGGATGAGTTTCGTGGTTGTCGAAGATACAACTTCACGCAAGCGTGAAGGTGGATGTCGAACCTTGCTCTAATACCAATTGACGCAAGGTGGTCCAAAAACTATCTTGCCCGTTAAGCTCAAGTAATCAGTTTTATGGTAAAAGAGAAGAGTAGAGAGACAAAGAACTGCTCCGGAACCAATTGACGCAATTTGGTCCCGATACTATTTTGCCCGTTAAGCTCAAGTACTCGATTTTATGGTAAAAGAGAAGAGTAGAGAGACAAAAAAAAGATAAGAAAAAAACACAACTTTTCTATTCAAATCAATGCCAAATAACATAAGACTATTCCCTTTTTATATGACTAAAATAGAAGAAAAGTCTGGAATTCGTAATAAATATAAAACAGAAAACTAAGTAGTCAAATCTGGCCCTTCGTCACTAAAACAATCACAACTCTCTCTAGAAAATTCCAATTCACTCGAAACTTAGACCATTAGAAACTAGACTGCAAGGACTTTAAATTTATATCTCATACTCCCAGACCCAAGTTCGGATGACTAGTCTAAATATATTATTAACCAGCATTAAATTATGTGGCTGCACAAAACTCAAAGTTTTCAACTTAATGACTTCCTTAATATTTTTTCATGAAATGTAACCCTTAATTATGTGGCTTAGAATTCAAGTTGTATACATAAATTCTTGATCAACTTGGATTTGGTGTGGCCAATTTTCTATATCCGAATATGAGTCTGTTGCGATCTCGGTACGACTACATCACTTGTGGTGTTTCTTCTTCCTCAGCCAAAATTCAGATCTGAAATGCATAAAGAAAAGGTGCTAAAAGATGATCAGAAATAGTAGCGTAAACAAAATAACTGAAATTTAAAAATAAAATAATTGTTATCCCTGGCAACAACGCTAATTTCATGGTGGGGTTTTTACAAATGAAAGAAATAATTATAAACCCTAATTCCCACATATTTTATAGTTGCAAGAATACAATTATCGTTGAGCACTTAGGGACTGAATCCACCGAGATAATGTATTCTATTCTCAGATGTAAATAACTTGTTTCAATCACATAAATGTAACTAAAGATTTGTTTGATTTGGGTTGAGGCTTGTTGTTTGGTAACTAAACTAAAACCGCACTTCAAAGATTGCAAAACATATCATGAACATCAATAATAGATTTTCCTAAGGTTCACTGTCCACACTTGTTCTGATTTTTTGTAAAAATGTTGTTTGTTTGGAATTCAGAAGGCGCATTTTTGGGTATAGTTGGTATCCAACTATCCATATCTCTATGCAAATACCTATGTTCAGATTAAAACTATTTTCATGACTAAGTACTTCAATAATACTAAACTGAACCCATTAAGATCAACTGCTCTAAATCAATTAGACAATGCTCCTTATTAATCAACAAAACAGTTAAGTACTTTGCCAATTAATTAGATTGTTTATTTGTGGTCTGGTTTCAATAGTTAGTAACGACTAAGAACACAACAGTAAGAACAAAGAACAATTCAGAATTCAAACAAAACATATTTGATAAATAATAAACAAACATTACAAGAGTTTCAAGTTTTGTAATCCTAGAAAAAATATTAAGGAAACTTAGCTAGACATGGCTAAGAACAAAACATAAGAGATACAACCATGTCACTTGTTGAACTTGATCTTCTTCTTCTTCTTCTTCTTCTTCTTATTATTATTATTATTATTATTATTATTATTATTATTATTATTATTATTATTATTATTATTATTATTATTATTATTATTATTATTATTATTATTATTATTATTATTATTATTATCCTAGAAAATGCTTATGGTAGTGAAAACCAACTCTTTCTCTCTTAGAATAGTTTTATAGACTCCAAAACATGATATAACTAACCCCAAGATTATAGATACTTATAGCCTAACTTCCTCTAAAAATAGAACTGCTAAAAATAACCAACTCTTGATCTAGCAATGCTTGGTTCGGTCGAATGACAGTTTGACTTTGATTGGAGGCTTGTATTGTGAGTTTTCGAATTAGGAAGATTTGCAACTCCAAATTTGTTTCTCAATACAGGGTCATTCGACTGAATGGCAATTGACCTTCAATTGGAGGTCAGTACTGGGACTCTTTGTACTTAGTAAATTTCCAAAAATTGTTGTTCTGTTGAGTTAAGCTTTTATTCGTTCGAATGGAGAAATCATTCGATTGTAGAGATTGGGTTTGACAAAATAGAGAAGTCATTCAATTAGAGGGCTTCATCTAGAGCTTTGGAAGTTGGATTTTTGACTAAGTAATTGAAGTTTTGGTTTGTAGTACTAGCCTCCAAACGAATGAGATATTAGATTATGTTGGAGAGAAGTATGGAGTTGGATTTTTGTTCTGGGAATTTGGCTAAGTGTTGGACTGAGGTTTATTTGGTTGTCGCACTGTATGTGGATGATCTGATCTTCATGGAGAACAGCCAAAGGCTCGTAGAAGAGTTGAAAACATCCATGAAAAATGAGTTCGAGATGACGGATCTCGAAGAGATGAGGTACTTTCTCAGTCTCTAGATAAGTCAAAATAGCTCGGATACTTTTGTCTCGCATGATGCATATGCCAAATACATCTTGAAGAAGTTCATGATGGAAAATTGTAACTCGGTTGCAACACCGATGAAGCTCGATGCAAAACTCTCCAAATTTGAGGGAGGAGAAGTTGTTGAAGCCGACAACTACCGAAATATGATATGTAGTCTGAGATACTTAACTTGCATGAGGCCGAATACTCATTTGCAGTCGGCGTTGCAAGTCTGTTCATGGAGGAACCAAGATCCTCACATTTGAAAGCTTTAAAGAGGATCCTAAGCTATGTCAAGGGTACAAAAGATATCAGATTGTTTTACACGAAAAATAATGAGTTCAAACACACATGTTATGTGCACAATGATTGGTGCGACGACATAGATGATCGAAAGAGCACCACATGCTTCACATTCTACATGGGAGGCACAACCTTCACATTGTTGTCAAGAAGCAGTCCATTGTCACACTCTCAACCTATGAAGCCGAGTACGTGGCAACATCACACAGTGTGTGCCACACTATCTGCCTGAGAAACTTGTTGCATGAGATGAAGCTCCCACAACATGAGGCAATCGAGATTCAAGTAGACAACAAGTTAACAATTGAGTTAGCTAAGAATTTGATTCATCACGAGCGAAGCAAACATATTGATGTGAAATTCCACTCCGTTCGAGAACACATCAAGGATGGAGAAGTTCGATGGTTCATGTGCAAAGTAATGACCAAGATCAAACATTTTCACCAAGGGTCTGCTGAAGCTCTTATTTGAGAACTGCAAGCATATGTTCGAGATGAAAGACATTCGAGACTTGAGATTAAGAGAGGATGTTGGAAGTAGTAATTATGAAGTCTTGAACTCGAGACCTGAAGGCCAGAAGAAAAGAACTCGAGCGAAGAATCTGAGGGCACTACGAGAAAAAATTAATTTCCACACCGGATCTTTTGTGGCTTATATACCGATTATCTTCCGTTGTAAATTCATGTTTGCAAAAGATAAGTTAAAACTCATCGTAGAGGTAGGAGGCGCACACCTGTTTTCTTCAGCCAATCTACACCACTTCTTATTTTTAGTACCCGGCGTGGAAAATTTAATAATTTTTACTCGCCAGCATCTTTATGACTTGATGTGACTTGATATGACTTAATAATCGGTGTAATAAATTCTCTAAATTACACTCTTCCATTGATAATACCCGTCGTAGAACAACAATGTTTTTAAAAAGTTTTTGCTACTTACGTGGCTAGCCCTTTTTTGCTAGCTCGCTATAATTAACACTAATATATATATATGCTAGGGTGCTCCATAGAGCACCAAACCGCTCGTGCTCCACATCGTATCTCCAATTTGAAAATTTCAACGATCGATCCGAACCGTTGAACATGATCTACATATTTAAAACTACTTGGAGATTGAATTTTATATTTTTTTGAATTTTTTTGCTATTTTTTAGGGAGGTATGAAAATCACAACTTTTGTTGGTTTAGAAACCGTTTGATTAGTAACTTTTCCACCTCTTTAAAAAAATAGCAAACAATTTCAAAAAAAATATAAAATTCAATCTCCAAGTAGATTTTAATATGTAGATCATGTTGAACAGTTCGGATCGATCGTTAGAATTTCCAAATTAGAGATAATGGATGTGGAGCACGAGCGGTTTGGTGCTCCATGGAGCACCCTCGCCTATATCTCTCTCTCTCTCTCTCTCTCTATATATATATATATATATATATAATTGTGCTACTATGCTTTGCAAAGCGTGGAAAAACACGCAATTTGTGATTTGTGCCAACATGATGATCAAAGACCCAATAGTTCCACAATCGCAAAGTGTGCGTTTTGCCGCACTTTGCAAATCATAGTAGCACAACTCTCTCTCTATATATATATATATACTACTGCACACATCAATTAATAAAACATCCAGATCATGCCATCTACACTAATCAAACATGATTACACATGCATCCAGATCAGGCAATACATCAAAAGCATCACCAATCAACAGTAAAATAATTAATAATAATATCCATGACGTTAATTAAAACAAAATAATTACATATCTAGTTGGATTATAATATTCTTCCATATCATGACTATTCTTGTATTATACAATTACCATTTCTAATTCCCCCCATGCCTCATTAATTAGCTACGAATCAAGTAATGACTATCCTTGTATTATGCAATTACCATTTACAATTCATCTCATGCCTCATTAATTCGGTAAAGAACCCCTACAAAAACACATACACACAAACTTAGACAAAAAATAAATAATTGGTACTATAATTCACAATAAATGTCAAAGGAAAAGTAGGTTAAATAACATCTTCTTTTAGGTTTGTAGAAATTTTTCCATTTCAGTTTGGAAGCCAAAAGAAGAAAATAAAATCATAATTATGCATCAATTTGCTCAGAAGAGTACTTCAATTTTCAATTCCTTCGATGCCTCATTAATTAACCACCTGCGATATCAAGTGAAGTATACACTATCCAAATACTTGATGGAAAGAAATATGATTTTGAAGAAACAGTCACTCTCTAAACCCTAAACCTTAAGTTGTTGCCTCTCAATATTCTTGTTTGTTGGAGAATGGAAGAAGAAGCTTCAACTGAAAGTGAAATCATATATACTTATGTGACAGTGCTGCCTCGTGTCATTTTTTATTGAAGAAACAGTCACTCTCTTATAATATATAAGAATATTTGCATACTTTTGACCAGAATTTTTTTGACAAACCTACAAAAATAACACATAACAATCAAAATTGGGCCAAGAGAAGATACCATGACTTCACACAAAAAATCTTGAGAAGATATAGAACAACAAACCTCCATTGTTCTTCGAGAATACCATAAGAAAGTGAGTGGATCGCCTTCTTTTATTTCCAATTTCTCCCATGCCTCGTTCAGTCGCTATGAATCGAGTGACAGTAGGGCATATTACTTCATGCTATGCTAGCACGCCTATTTCTCTCTTAATAATCCCAAATAAAAAAGCAAGCACAAATTAAAAAGAATATAATTCCAAATCACCACCCCTATTTCTCTTTTAATAACCTCAAATCCCAAATCAAATGCATCAAGAGAGATTGTAAATAGAGAGAATCATGATCTGACCAAAGCAAACCATCTACCCTTAAAGAGAGACTGAAAAAGGAGCACGCTACAGTGTGATAGACTGTTTCAGGCGAGACTCGAACAACATGAGTGTTTCAGAAAAGAAGTAGGGGAAAAGGAATGTCCGTCACAGTGGGGAGGAGAGAGAATGAGTGGGGGGGGGGGAAAGAAGAGGAGAAAAATAATGAGCTAAAGTTTATATAAAAGAGGAGAGCGATGGAGATATTTGAGGCTTGGACGGGATTAGGGTTACGAATAGGTACGAATGTGTATTGACATTCATGCATGTTAAATAAAAACACGATAAGAAATTTATAGGAAAGCTGTAAGTCTTAACAGGTAATTGGGACTGTGTTTAAGATGCTATGGACTGTGAAGATCTGGGTTCGAACCTCAGGACCCATTTTTTCACATAAAGATTTTATCCTTTGTTAACATTTTTTTTTCATATCAACATCAAATTCACATTAAAATTTAATTATTTTAATCAAGTATCACACAAACAAAGTATATATATAACACTTATTAATTACAAGTTTTCTACAACTTAATATCAGTAAAAAAATAACAAACAATGCCAAAATATGTACACCACATATGCAAAAATAATTCTATCACTGATCCCACATAGTTGAATGTTTTCAAAATGCCACCGGCATGCAGCACTGCAATAGATCGTAAGCAACTCCCATCCAAAGGGTGCTATCGTGCAGTCTATAATGGAGCGCTCATGTCTCTTTTCTGGAGGTTACTATATTCCTCACCCAATGTATTTCCTCACCTCCTCTTGAGGCGTCAAAAACTAGTCATGATCATCGTGAGGAAATCCATTGGATTGAGAAGCGTGCCCACAGAGTAAAAAATCCCAGATGTTTCCTAAATACAATGTTGCCTCGTGTCCTTTCTCAATGGACTTAGAAAGTAGCTCTGTTCATCTCGTTGCAGTGTCGTCTCCTTGCAATCCAAATATAGTTTTGAGGAAATTTAGAATTATAATTGAATTGCCTACTAATATTAATAATTGAATTAATTATTAATTAATGATGAAGTGAAAATCAGAAATTATTTTTACGGTTACCACTGTAAGAATGAAACAACTCTCCTTATCACCAGCATCTACACAATCAAGTAATGTGTACAAACAAATATAGTGAAATTAATATAAATGGATCGACATGACCCGATATCCGACCCGACCTGGACCGACATGACCCGAAACCTGAATTTGCATAATTATGAAAGTTTATTTGATCTAGACTTTAAAAAAAATTCGGGCGGGTCCACCCGCCCGTGCCCGATCCGTGCCTAACCCGTGCCCGTGCCCGTGCCCTGATCCGCCCGGATCCATGGATCTATCACGGGTCGGGTTGGCCCCAAATCCCCCAAACCCATCTAAACCTGTGCCCGTGTAGACCCATGCCTGACTCGTCCCAAGACCCGCCCGTGCCCGACCCGTGGATCCGTGTAAAAATTCAAAAAAATACAAAAAAATTCAAAAAAATTCAAAAAATTTCAGAAAAATCGAAATATATATATATATATTAAAATAATGTGTATTTTTAAATTCAAGAATTCGAAAAAAAATTCAAAAAATTGGACGGATCCGACCCGACCCGCCCCGACCCATGTCCGGTGTTAGATTTGTGTTCTAAAAGTTATCTTTTGTTGATTACTTTTATGTTATATTTATGAATTGGATGTTATTCACATCTTGTTCCATGAGTTCTATATTCATATTTAGATGTGTTCAAGAAGATGCACTTGGTCTTGAATCACAAAACTCTAAATATAATGAATATACAACTCTAAAATGTTTACAGGTCTTGGATATTAGCAGGAACACTAATATGCCATATAAGACTGTCGTGTTGATTAAAAGTACGTTGTAGTTCTGCAAACGTTGATAAAAGATTATCATTTAATAACACGAATATATGAAATGTTTCATATATTAGACATACCTAATAGATAAAAGCATTATATGGATTGTGTTTGTGTCACTGATGTTTTTATCGTATCTTTGATTCTAAGATTGAGACATGTATCTTTTTCACATAAGGGATGTATAACGTGATTATTATTAAAAGCTACTTACAACAAGTAGTGATAAAAGTAATAGTCCTTTATATATAACTTGTGCGGGAAAATGGTATATGTCAAGAGCATCATTGTCACTCATTAATAATGAGAAATGATATTTTGTGGGCCGCTTGGTAAAGTAGAATTATAAATGGATCCAATATAACTGAAGTGCAGTTATAATTTTATAATTTACTTAATGGAGACCAAGAAACAATTATAATACAAAGATGACACAATCCTACTTTGTATAATAATTATAATATCATAAGGCAAGGAATGGACACAAGTAATGTTAATGATAACATTACTAGAAGGATCGTGTTTTGTAAAGATTTACTAAACATCTATGTTATTTGGGTAACTGTAATGTATAGCTAGAATACCGCTTACAGTTTATGAAATAAAATGTTTTATCTCATTGCCAACATAATATAGATCCTCAACATAGGTCACACCAACTGAACGGAAAACAAGAATAAATATTTTAATATATTTTTATGTACAAGATTTCATGTTGCATGAAATAAAGATACATACTGAAATTATTAAAATATTATGTCACGTTGTGACTTCCTAGCGGGAAAATAAATTTATTGAAAAGTATATATTATGAGTATAATATAAGTATAATAATATGAGAATATTATTATGATATATAAATTTATTTAGAGCCCAAAGCGCAATATAATTTATTTAACAAATAAAGAGATAAAGAAGAGATTCATAATTATGGCATCAAATTCGAGTCAGATTTTAAGGTTCCTTTAAACAGGAATTTGAAAGGTCAAACGCTAACCAATCTGGACAAATGACCTATGAAAATTGAAGCCCTTGAAGTGTAGAATCCAATGGTGAAGATTTGAGGTCGTTTGGAGTTCACCAGAGAAAGTTATGGCAGTTTTAGTGCTGAAAAGTCAACAGTTAATGTGCCGGTTTAAATTTCATTAGTGCCTTAATTTCTAAAGGAATTTGAAGAGTTTTTATATGATGTTTAGAGCCTATAAATATCATATTTAGCTAGAGATTATGAGGTTACAACTTCAACTAAGTTTTTCTCTTCCTCTAAAGATTTGCTAAATATTTATCGATTAAGCAATCACTTACGTAATGGGCGATAAAGCTAGGAGCGGACGAAGAGGACGCTAGCACGAACTCGACGTCGTTCTTGTTTTGGATTCAAGGTGAACCGAAGAGGAATAGAGCTACGTTAAAGACCATAGGTATGGTATCACAATCCCTCTTGTAGGAACATATATGATTATGATTAGTGATGCAAACAAATGAAGTAAAATTAGCAATAATGAAACGATCCTAGATGTTATCGGATAATTTTTTTTAATTTTTACCCGATTCGCATCATGAAATCCTACAATTGGTATCAGAGCATTTGGGTTTTATTATTGCTAATTGGACTATTTTATTATGTAATTTTTATTACATAAGTGCTTAATTAATTGTTCTTTTGTATTGCGATTCTAGTGTTAAGTTTTAATCGTTTTACAAAATCGATCTAGGCTTACTAGTTGATTGTTTTTGTGATTTCTAAAATTCTTACATTGATGGAAGAAGTTTAGAACAGAATAATATCATAGATCAAGATTTTTGAACAGATCTATAAGGCCAAACAAAAATAATAAAAATGCTGTGCTGCTGGAATTTCCAGCAACAACGGTAAATGTTGCTGAGATTAAAATTATGATTTCTCTCAAACGGTTTATCGTATTTGAATGAAATAAGTTTCTAAATTTAGATAATGAAGTCTAGTTTTTAAATAATATAACATCTCTGTACAAAAGTATGACGTATTTTTGTGACAAAGACAAAACAGAAACATTGTGCAGTTTCTTTAAAGATAACGGTTTGTGTTTTCCTTTAAATGATTAAAGGATTATTTTCAAACTATGGTGCAAATTATTTTGAATTGTTAGAGAGGGTTATAAATCATTTTTATGGGATTTAAATGATTTAGAGAATCACAATTACTTAAGAAATGGAAATTAATTAAAGGGTACAAAATAGTGCATCGGTTTGCATTTTTCTCAATTGTTTTGCAGGGAACCGAGTTTGTATGTCTCATTCCAATGCCTTGTGTGATGTAAATTTTGTGTGCTGTGATTGTTTGATTGTAAGCAAGTTTAATAAGCATTTATTAATTAGACACAAAGGCAATTTATGTATAGGATGCCTTTTTATTTATTTACATCATATGCATTTGTGAGAATGAGAGGGGTTCTAATACTTGCACTTAGCAAAAAAATTTTTGAAAGGATTCATAAATAAAATTTGGGGTTGCATATTTATTTTTGTGCAAATCATCATCCGATGGTGCAAAAGGACAAGACGATGGATGAAGAGATGAAGCAGGGACATACAAACTCGCAAATGCTTGTGATTGTGTTATGCTTTATGCTTTATGCTTTATGAATTTATGTGATTGATATGTTAGGATAGGTATGGGTGTATGAATACATGACCTACCAAATTATAGTCACATTTGAATGTCCAATGAAAAATTAAGTATTTTTCCTTCTCATTTTATCCACTTTAAGCTAAGGATTAAAATATGCATGAGTGTAATTTTTAATCTTTAGAAATTATGGAATATGTTAGGATATATTATCAGGCCATTGATAAATGGATCATATGTGAGGCATTTGATACATTTTATTTTATGGAGATAGTATGACCAAACATATTGACCAAATAAGATGAGTTTGCTTAAAGGGAAGTCAAGATCTAGGCTTGAAGTCTCGGAAAAATCATTTAGTAAGAAAAGTTTTCTTAATAAACAACAAGAGTCATAAAGTTTAGAAACAAAATGCAAATGATTGCAAAAGAAATTTCTAAAGGTTATGATTAGTAAAAGATTACTTACCTTGAGTTTATAAATCGGATAAGGTCGATTTATTTATGATAGGATCTTAAATATACTGCATGATGGACACTTTAAAATGTAGTATGTGTTTTATTACATAAAACATGTTTTACATAAATATTAACATGAAATCCTTTAATTATTTTATTCTAGAATGACAAACAATACACTTATCTATTCAATACTTGAAAAATGTCCATTGGAGAGTAATGGTTCCAATTATCTTGATTGGAAACTATAATCCAACTTACCATTAGGTCAGAGGATCTCGTAGATGTGCTGGAGCATGATGCACCAATACTTGGTACGGGAGCCTCTAAAGAGGATAAGGTCGTGGCTAAAAAGTATCGCAAGGACGAACTGAGCATTCAAGGTCTCATGTAGGCAAGTACATCGATTTGAACTTACTTGAAAGTTCATACTCCAAAAGAGATAATGGAACGTCTCTCCAAAATGTTTCAGGAGAATGCTCATAAAGAGCGTTCTAAGATCACTCTGGCCTTTACGAGGTGCAACATGGCGGAAAGGTCTTCCATCAACCAACATATGTTGAAAATGTTGGGTTACCTCGAGAAATTGGAGAAACTCAATGCTCCAATGTACGTTGACTCGACTGAGGATATAATCCTTGGTTCATTGCCTTCATCTTACAGAGATGTAGTCATGCATCTTCTCATGCATGAGAAAGCAATGATCTTGGATGAGATCCATCAGACATTAGAGCAGGCAGATGATGATATGAACAAAAACAAAGAAGAGAAGAATGTTCTTGCGATCTCCTAAAATAACAAAATACCCAAAAAAAAAAAGGAACAAAAGGAACGAAGGAGCTCAAGCGAGCACCTTCAAAGACAAAGAGAAAGTTATTGAAATTAATTTAACCACATATATTCATGATTGGGTAATGGATACGGATCATGTGCTCATATTTGTGCAAGTATGCAAGCACAAGTGGATAGAAGACATCTCAAGAAAGGAGAAGTCACTTTGAAGGTGGGCAACGGTGTTAGCATCTCGCGATGGCCATTGTCTCGATTTTCCTTCATTTATCTAGTGATTTAATAATTAATTTTAATAATGTTTATTATGTTCCATCTATATGTAAAACATTATATCCGTGTCATGTTTGGACAAGGATGGGTATGTATTTACAATTACAAACTCATGTATTAGTATCTTGCAAGATGGAATTTTTACGCAAATGCTAATGTCAAGGATGACTTATATTTGCTTGAAGTGAATAATAAACATATTTTAAATATCAATAACAAAAGACTCAAAGTATCTCATGGAAATAATATTCTCTTATGACGCTATCATCTAGGTCATATAAGCGAGAAACGCATTAAGAAATTACAAGAGAGTAATCTCCTTGGTCTCCTTGATTGTAATGCAATAGAGACATGCGAACTTTGCTTAGTTGGTAAAATGACCAAGAAACCTTTCAAGAAGAAAGGTACAAGGGCAAAAGGCTTGTTGGAAATAATACATTCAGATGTATGTGGTATGATGAGAATAAGTGCACGAGATGGTTTTAGATACTTCATTATGTTCACAGATGACTATAGTTGTTATGACTATGTTTATCTAATGAAGAACAAGAGTGAATTTTTGACAAGTTCAAAGAATTCAAGAATGAAGTGGAAAACCAACTTGATAAGAGATTTAAAATTTTACGAACTGATCGTGGAGGAGAATACTTGAGTAATGAATTTGATGCATATCTCAAAGAGTGTGGTATCATACCATAATTGACTCCACCTGGAACACCTCAATAGAATGGTGTGTCCGAGAGGAGAAATAGAACATTGCTTGATATGGTTCAAACAATGATGTATCAAACAGAATTGCCTCTTTACTTTTGGGGAAATGCATTACTAATCGTAGCTTATACACTAAATGTTGTTCCAACTATATCCGTTGAGAAAACTCCTTATGAGCTAGTTGTGGACAGGAAAGATTTCTGACTTATCTTTTCTCAAGATTTTTGGGATGTGAGGCTTACGTCAAACGATTGATGACAACCAAACTAGAACTCCAAGTGGATAAATGCTTCTTTATTGGTTGTCCGAAAGAAACAAAATGATACTACTTTTGGCACAAGTCAACTAATAAAATATTAGTTGAAAGAGGTGCAATTTTCTTAGAGAAAGAATTTCTCAATTTTCTTAGAGAATAAACAAAAGTGGTGTGATTAGTGTAACACTTGAAGAATTTCAAGAAACACTAAAAGACCTCGATTACAATATACATGATGACCGAGCTGATCAAGCAGAAGGTACAATTTGACAGGAAGCCACCAAAGTTAGAGACAACATGAGGGTACAAAGATTTGGTGTATCAGTGGGGTCAAATGTCTACAGTAGCTAGATTCAGTAGGAAACAATAGCTGTAGATCTAGAATTTTTTTAATAATGACTACGAGTAATATAAATAGAGGTAGAAAAGTAG